>LN483362.1:1217500-1310784 GCA_900002565.1 Culicoides sonorensis
TTTATATGGACACCCTAACTTTTTATTTCGCGAGCACCTCGGCCGCTAAAAATAAGATAAAGTTTCAGAAGAAACTATGGGTCTACGATGGCCCAGAAAGGCTGTAGCGACGTTTTTGCTGACAAACGTCGATGTGACCTAATATAAAAGTATTATAATAAGAGAATTCATGTGTATGAAAAAAAATTTTTTTTTCAAGTACGTCATAGGTATTTGGTGTCTTCGGCAAAGTTGTAGCTTAGGTTGAGGGGATTCTGAAAATATATTTTTTTTCGAATTTTCCGGAAAATTCGTGGAAATTTTTTGAATTTTCACCTAAAGTTGTATGGCAACCCTATTTTTTTATATGGACACCCTAATTTTTTATTTCGCGAGCACCTCGGCCGCAAAAAATAAGATAAAGTTTCAGAAGAAACTATGGGTCTACGATGGCCCAGAAAGGCTGTAGCGACGTTTTTGCTGACAAACGTCGATGTGACCTAATATAAAAGTATTATAATAAGAGAATTCATGTGTATGAAAAAAAATTTTTTTTTCAAGTACGTCATAGGTATTTGGTGTCTTCGGCAAAGTTGTAGCTTAGGTTGAGGGGATTCTGAAAATATATTTTTTTTCGAATTTTCCGGAAAATTCGTGGAAATTTTTTGAATTTTCACCTAAAGTTGTATGGCAACCCTATTTTTTTATATGGACACCCTAATTTTTTATTTCGCGAGCACCTCGGCCGCAAAAAATAAGATAAAGTTTCAGAAGAAACTATGGGTCTACGATGGCCCAGAAAGGCTGTAGCGACGTTTTTGCTGACAAACGTCGATGTGACCTAATATAAAAGTATTATAATAAGAGAATTCATGTGTATGAAAAAAAATTTTTTTTTCAAGTACGTCATAGGTATTTGGTGTCTTCGGCAAAGTTGTAGCTTAGGTTGAGGGGATTCTGAAAATATATTTTTTTTCGAATTTTCCGGAAAATTCGTGGAAATTTTTTGAATTTTCACCTAAAGTTGTATGGCAACCCTATTTTTTTATATGGACACCCTAATTTTTTATTTCGCGAGCACCTCGGCCGCAAAAAATAAGATAAAGTTTCAGAAGAAACTATGGGTCTACGATGGCCCAGAAAGGCTGTAGCGACGTTTTTGCTGACAAACGTCGATGTGACCTAATATAAAAGTATTATAATAAGAGAATTCATGTGTATGAAAAAAAATTTTTTTTTCAAGTACGTCATAGGTATTTGGTGTCTTCGGCAAAGTTGTAGCTTAGGTTGAGGGGATTCTGAAAATATATTTTTTTTTCGAATTTTCCGGAAAATTCGTGGAAATTTTTTGAATTTTCACCTAAAGTTGTATGGCAACCCTATTTTTTTATATGGACACCCTAATTTTTTATTTCGCGAGCACCTCGGCCGAAAAAAATAAGATAAAGTTTCAGAAGAAACTATGGGTCTACGATGGCCCAGAAAGGCTGTAGCGACGTTTTTGCTGACAAACGTCGATGTGACCTAATATAAAAGTATTATAATAAGAGAATTCATGTGTATGAAAAAAAATTTTTTTTTCAAGTACGTCATAGGTATTTGGTGTCTTCGGCAAAGTTGTAGCTTAGGTTGAGGGGATTCTGAAAATATATTTTTTTTCGAATTTTCCGGAAAATTCGTGGAAATTTTTTGAATTTTCACCTAAAGTTGTATGGCAACCCTATTTTTTTATATGGACACCCTAATTTTTTATTTCGCGAGCACCTCGGCCGAAAAAAATAAGATAAAGTTTCAGAAGAAACTATGGGTCTACGATGGCCCAGAAAGGCTGTAGCGACGTTTTTGCTGACAAACGTCGATGTGACCTAATATAAAAGTATTATAAAAATAGTAGTAAGCAGGAATAAAAAAAGTAAAATGAGTGAAAATGATAAAATATCCCGTAAAATTTATTTGTTACGACACGCAGAACGTGTGGATTTTATTATGCCTCAATGGTATAACACATGCTTTGATGCAGATGGAAATTATCTGAGGAAGGATTTGAATATGCCGAAAAGTATACCGCCAAGGTAAGAGAAAATAAGTAAATATAGGCTAAAATACACGAATATGTAAAAACTGAAGTTAAAAGCCAAGGCCAGATTATTAAGGGTTCAAGGGCAGTGGCGGATTGGTCATACGGGCAATCTGGCAAATGCCAGAAAAGCCGCAGTCGATCATCTTGTAAAAGTTAAATTTAGCGTAAATTTTAAAGAAAATAAGACAGAATGCCAGGGCCGTTAATCATTTTTAATCCCCTGTCCCCTTCACTCAAAACGGGAAAATTTCTTAATATGTCCTTGTCCAAAGCTAACGCAATCAGTAGATCGGTAAACTTTTTCTTGGTTAACTTATTACCCTCATTTCACTTTCAAGATGTTCAATTAAAAATCATCTTAATTTATGAAATTTTCCAGAAAAGATGGTCCACGTGGTTGGATAAAAGACACACCATTAAGTAACGTTGGCGTGTGCCAAGCCAGACTAATCGGTGATACAATGAAAGATAAAAATACAACAATCGATGCAGTTTATGTCTCGCCAGCATTTAGATGTATACAAACAGCTGACACAGTATTGCAAGGTTTGATTTTGTATTTCCTTATAAATTTCTAACATGAAAATAATTTTTTTAAATTTAATTTAGAACTAGGACTAAAAGAAACTCTTCCACTTCGAATCGAACCTGGTTTATATGAATGGACAGGATTTGTTGAATCTCACTTCCCCCAACTTTATACACCACAAGAACTTTCCACATTTGGGTTCAATATCGATCTCAGTTACCAACCACAATTGTCAAATCAAGGTCTTCGCGATTGTCTGAGTGAAACAGTTCCTGATTTGTATCGACGAAATCATACAGCAATGTTACACGTTCTCAATGAGACTCATACCAAAAATCCAATTGGAAATGTTTTAATTGTAGTTCACGCTATAAGTTTGGAGACTTGTACACGATTTTTATTGGGTAAAAGTGATCGACCTTGGTCGGACTTGAAAACATTCTTCGGAAAAGTCGGTTTATGTAGTATGGTTGCGTTGGAAGAATGTAACAAAAAATATACATTTGTGGAGCCGCCTGGTGGACCAATAACACAATCAAGTAATGATAGTTTTGATTGGAGAATATTTTTAGATGCGTAAAAGAGAAAAATATTAATATAAATATCCTTGAGCCATGAATTGTAAATAAAAATTGAGAAAAATATGGAAAAAGGGATCATTTCCATTAAATTAAAAAAGTTTAAGTTAAACAAATATATCATAAAATCCTTATATTTGAACAAGGAACCCAAAAAATTCATATTTTCCTTCCTTTTAATTTTCATTTCACATTAGAAATAGAATCAAATGGTCAAAAGCAATTTCATTTGTTTGCTCAATCAAAAAGATTAAATTCATTGTATTAAATATCAATTTAAATTTTGTTTATTGAACAAACAAAATAATACAAATAATACAAGACAATAACAGTCCTTTCATATTCCAATTTAGGCAATAGTTCAAGACGAAAATAGTCCAACACTAATATTGGATTAAATGACTTGTCATTCGATGTTTCAATGATTTCAGATTATTATTAATTTATTACACTACACAAAAAAGTTAAATTGTATGTTGATTTTGCATAAATGTGAGATGATGATAAATTTATATGTCAAATGTTATTAAATGCTAATCAAATTTCAAGATGATTGCATTCTATTGTGTCGGAATTATCAGGAGAGTAAAGTCAAATTAAAGAGAGATCTATGATAAATTATTGTGTATTTGTATTTGAATAAGTGAATCATTCAAATAAATAAATATTAGATTGAACTAAAGGAAGTTGATTGCAATGCAATGATATCTGTTCTATCAATTTTGATAGAAATTGTGATTGTTTTTAACAATATTGATAGGTAATGCAAGATTGGGGATTTGAAACGGAATGTCAAATCAGATATCAACTGAGTGGACCTTATTTCACTATTTGCAAAATAAATATCTATCTTTTGAAGATATGCAATCTATATTAAACTTCAAATTTTTCTACGTTACAATTGGCACATGTAGAGATTGGATATTCATTCAAATTTACTTCGCATAAACAAAGTAGTAGAACATCAAGGAAGCATGTTGAGTTCCTGATACAATGATCAACTCTAAAGTGATGGCTAAGTGTAAGAGTTTCAAATACTTGTGGTCTGTCATAAATCAAACCGATTCTTGCGATGAGGATGTCAATCATAGAATCAGTATTGGATGGCTTAAATGGCTAGACAATTCACCAATCTTCTACGATTAAAAGGGTGACTATTTACATCAGTCGTAAGACCATCACTTACCTATGGCCACAAATACTGAACGCTGTAGGACAAACAAGAAAAAGACCTTAACACTGCAGAGATTAAAATGCTGCGTATGTCGTTGGGAGTAACAAAACTCGATCATATTCAAAGTGAGAAAATACGGGGATCTTTGGGTGTAACAGAGTCAAGCATTGGTGTGACACAAACGAAAATACGCCAGTAGCGTGAAATGTGAACTACAAAAATTTGAATTAAAAAACCGTTGATATTTGAAATGGCCAAGATTATTATTTTCAATGAAGTACGAAAATTTATTATTATTATTATAACTTATTTGATGATTATAATTTATGATTATAATTATTAAATATGATTATTTATTTATTCTGGAATTTTGAAGGATTTGATAATTCTCTCAATTTCAGCACGAAAATTGTTTTTGATCATTTTCAACGTATTTCTGAAGAATTTCTCAGAAAAAAATTTTATTTTCAACAGTAATAATATAAATATATTATTCAAAATATATAAATAAATAAATATTTTTCAGATATATATATTATAATCGTCATCCCGCCATTAACATTCGAATTTGTTAGTTCCACAATTGGCCGCAAAACGCCACTTCCGTGAATGCGTCACACCAATGAGTCAAGTACTCAAAAGATCAAGCAACCATAGCAAGCTTGTTTAACAGTATCCACTCAAAAGAAGACACAAATATTACCAAACAAGTCATGCAACTCAATGTATCAGCATTGTAACCGTCGTTTTGAATAAGATCGCCGCAGTGTAGCTGCCAAATGGAATGTCAAAGTGACATTGCATTGGTTCTTTCTTTTCTGATCGTGGTTTCAACGAGACAAGATGTCTACCAATATTGTAAATTAGATTTAAGTAATTTGGGATTGAATAAAGTGGCGTAAAGCTTAAAAGAACTAATAAGTTAACGTATCAGTATTAAGAAGAAGAAGAAGACAACAACGGTCCAGTGTCAACCAACAAGATCGGATGACGTTACGCCATGAGTCAACGCCAACCCTGAAGGTCATTGACCAAATAATAATCAGGAATATTAAAATTTGAATTAGTCACACGTTTTTAATAAAGGCAAAGATGAAGAAGAAACAAGACGGTCGGAAAAATTTCCACAAAGACAGCCGTCTACTAAAACAGCTATCATGACAGGACCCAAATTTAATTTCATTTGAAAATATCATACATTCAAACCGATTTTCCTTGATATCGTTTATTTTCCATCTCTATAGTAATTTGCAAGATTGAAGTAATTTCAATTCAAATCTCAATTTAAATCAATAATTTTATTTCTTAAGTTTTTTTACATATTATAATCCTTTTGCACTTCACTTCTTCAAGTCTTCAAGTTATGACACAAACATAAGTTGTTGGTGTCTCAGTTGGTTCTACTTTATTCATTATAAAGTTATATATGAGGTCGTTAACTTAATCGGATGTAATCTATCACAAAAGTGTTGTAGAAAAGCACTTATTTTCATGCTTTTCGTTTTCTTATTCTATTTTCTTTTTTTCTATTTATTTATTCAATGTTATAACAACGCATCATAGACGTAACACTTTTATTATAGTGAAAATAAAATGGATTTAATAATAAGAAAACGAGAAAAAAAAATTGGTATATTGTTAGACAGTTTTGATAGAAATATGTGCTTGTTCTGCTTGAAGCACCTTTTTTCTTATAACACAATCTATCATGTTCACATATACAATAAAAGTAAGACAGTTAATAACAACCATGTCTGTTTTTCTGATAACACACAATAAATACATAGACGGTTATGTACTATAATTAACAAAGCACAAAAAAAGAAAGGACGTGCTTCACTCTTTCAAAGTTAACGATCGTCTGATAGTTTTAAATGAAATCATATTAAACGTAAAACTAATTTTGTTTTAACTTAACTTAAAAGAAGGTAAGAAGGAAAAAGGAAAAATAATAACAAAAATTTGAAGAGTTTAATACATGACGGGTCAAAGGTACAACAATGTTTTATATTATGCTATTCAAAAAAAAAAGAAGGGAAGCACAATAATTTACAAAGAGAGATTGCATAAATGGATAAGACACCACAAGCACTAATTTTGTTCATGACATGAGGTTACAATATCAAAGTAATATCACAATAGAGTTAATAATATTAGTTTACGTTACAATGAAAGTGAGTAATAAAATAAAACAAAGCACTTTTTGTAATGTTAAAAGTTTTTATCTATTTTAACCTTTGCATTTTGGTTTTTCTTTTCATTGTTGAAAGTTTACAGACAGATGACAAGTAAATATGAAAGATAAAATTTAGTTTCGTTAAATTAAACCAATTTATTATGAATTTTAGAATTTTTTTCTAACCTTTTTCATTGAAGCCCAATTTTTCATTTTATTTAAAAAAAAAGTCCTTTAATAAAAAAGTGCGATGAAATTTCGATTGAAATAAATCAAGTGTGTTATTTTCATGTAAATTTTTCCTAACCCTTTAACAGCATGTAAGTATTTGATACGAATTTTGATTAAAATTTTGTTATACATTGATATGGAAATAAATAATTTTCCTCGATGAATGACGTAAATTGATGAGTTTGGCGTAAAGAGAGCGTCAAAATTTACATAACAATAAAAAAATTTAAGGTAATATGAGAACGAATTCAATGATTTAATTTCATGAATGTGAATATGTTCAAATGACATGAAAATTTGAATTAAATTATAATATTTACTTAAACAATTCAGAATCATTAAGGCTTGATGATTATTTATTTTAATAAAATTTTTTTGTTTATTTTATTTTATTATTTTCATAATTATCATATAGAAAATTATGAAAATTGTTATCATTTAATTGTGATTTGTGATTTTTAGTTTTTAAAATCAACATGATTCTCAAATGAGCCATCTCAAAATTAGGATTCAGTTCAAACTAAAGTCAAAACCTCATTTTTAACTTAATTGCTTATGTCAACTAGATGAATGAAGATTTTTGTTATGAAATTGACCTATTAAAATATTTTTTTTCTTAAATGGCAGATTATAAAATAAACAAAATGTGTCATCAAAAGAACACAAGAGTGTCATAAAAAAGTCTATTCATTTATGAAAATTTCCTTGGAAAACCAAAATATGAAAAAAAAGAGAACAAAACAAATTGAAACAGTAAAATGAACATAAAACACACACTTGCCTCTGACTGTAGCATTTATGTTTATTTTACTGCATTTATTCATTTGTTATGGTGACCAAAATTTTATTGAAAGAAATTTTTTATCGATTCCTATCAAGGAGCACAGATTGCACACCAGAGAAGTATCAGAAGCAATTCAATTGTACAATCTGCGTTATCCGAGTAGTTAAATTTAATTAAAAAACTTTCATGGAGAAATGGTGAGAAAATTGGAAAATAATGGTTTTAGAATTAGAAGACCCAAACCGAGTACATGTTCTTGTCTTTCTCTAAACAACAGTCACTTGGTCCACGGAATACAATTAGGCTGGAAGGTTACCTTCTGAATGTGACAAATGAATGCAAGTATCTTAGTTTGGTGATTTCTAACGATGCAAAATGTGATAAGGTCGTGCAGCACCGTGTTAAATTAAACCGTGCTAAAATAGAGATCTCTCGGTGGGGTCCTTTGCTATATGAAGATGCCTGTTAAACTAAAAGGGAAGCTGTATAATACTTCAGTTAAGCCGGTACTAATGTATGCAAATGAATGCTGGACCCATCTACAAAATCATACAAAGAAGTTAAGAGTCACTGAAACGAATATCATTATTATGGACTGCTGGAATATCATTATTCGTCAAGTTGCAAAATAAACACCTTCCACCAAGCTTTGGAATGAAGGACAGAATACAGGACAAATTGGATGAAAGACAAATACGGTGGTATAGCCATATTTTGCGCCGGCTAGAAGGTCACATAATAAATAAAGCCCTTAACATGCCAGAAATATCCCGAAGAATACCAGGACATCAAAGAGAAACTTGAATAAGAAATTTCAAGAGAAGAACAACAGCTTCAAACTTACCAGATCAAGAAGCACAACATCGCCATACGTGGAATTTGGATCAAGAGCAAGATCAATTAATGCCAACCCCAGTTTAATTGATTGAATATATTTAATCAATTGAAATATTTTATTGTATTGGCAAAATAATGGAGGCATTTTGTAGATTGGCTTTGCTCAACATGAGGACAGTCTGGACTCCCTGAGGAAGGACAAGGCGTAAAGTAAAGTAAGCAAGTAAAATAAGAGAAAAAACTTTCATTTAAGGAAAAGGATAGTTCATGAGTAGCGGACCTATTTCACCTAAAATAAGCCATTATTAGACATTAACTGCCATTTCAGCCTTAATTGGCCATCACTAGCTATCCATCACCTACACTATTTAAAGGGAAACCCTATTAAATTTTTGTTTAAACTTTCACATATAAATCCTTTTGTTTTTATATTCATATTATTCTATTATACTCCCCACATATTCATACATATAATGCCTTTTATTTACCCTCTCTCTCATTGTTATTCCCATCCAATATCTTTATTGTCACACAAGATTATTTTTTTTCATACTTTAAATTATTATTGTTTATATTCGCATACTCCTTTCACATGGCAAATATGCAAAAAGTTAAAAAGTGTATCCAAACGTGTAAGATTTGTTTTGTGGTTTTTTTTTGTCATCATCACCGGGACTATCTTGCATGGCTAGACAAACGCTCCAAGCGATAATGTTTTATTCTTATATTCATAAAAGAAAAATGTAAAATAAAAAAATAAGGGAGAAAAAAACACATAACGGAAATGAACGAAATGTGTTAAACCGCATTATTCGTGGTTGTATGAGAGAAAAAAAAATGTTTGCATAAAAATTCCATTCTTTTGTAGAAAATGCACTTAAATGGAAAAAAGTGCTATATCAGCATTGTTCACTATTAAAAACTAATTTCCAGGTGTATGCTTTTTTTGTAGTAAAATTTTTTACACAATAGAATGCATGTTAATCATAATTTTCGGTATTTACCGTGCAATTTAAAATCTCGTATATTATTTAAAAAATTTAATATTAAAAAATTTTTGTGAGAATTGAAATACTTTTTTTTACTTGGAATAATAATAAAAAAAAATAAAAAAATAAAATAAACAATAAAGATAAATTAATTAAAAAAGTTAATTGAAAATATAAATTTAAAAAAAATAAATATGCACAACATACAATCATAATTATAATAAGAGAAAGAGTAAATATTTACTCTTTATATGAAAAATATGGTAATTATACGTTAAACATAATAATAATTTAAAAAATTAATACGGAAATTCGATAGGATATTACCAAAAAAGTAAAAATATATTTTTTTTAAAATTAAAAGTATGAACCTGCAGCAAATTAATGGTTCGTATTGATCCCGATGTCAATTAAAACTGAAATTAATGAGTTGAAAATTGTGTGTGTTTTATAATCTCTCTTTTTTTAATTATTTCGGGATATTTGTGATTTATGAGTTATAATAATAATGATAATCAATTATGTTGTTATTTATTTTTTTTTTAAATTAAATAAATTAATGGAGTTGATAAATTTGTTTGAACAAACAGTTTTTGGTTGAAATGAAAGTTGGAAAAGTTTTTTGAATTTGTTAAAAAAACCGCAATGCGCAGCAAATTTGTAATATTTTTTGTAATTTTTCGTTCCCTTGAAATATTGTTGTATCAAAATCGATAAATAAATCAATTTACAGCAGAAATTTATTTATTAAATTTATAAAGCAAAATATTTCCAAGTAACAGCTTATTATTGCTTTTATTATCATGTTTCAATTGTTTTTTTTTACTATTAACAATACAAAGAATAAACAGATAATAAATATTTAAGTTACCGTTGTTATTTTTCGCGTTTTATTTGCTGTTGTTCAACAACCCTATTTTATTTCATGTAAACACTGTAAGTTGAAAACGCGCCGCAGTACAAATTGATTTGGTTCGTAGACGGCGATATTTGATTAACGCTTACAGGGTGTTTGATGAATCCAATTTTTAAAGCATTTTGTGTTAATTTGGATAAAAATGTCGAATATTGTGGGCACTCTTTTAGTCTACACTCTTAGTAAAAATCGCGTTGCAAATCACCCCATAGTGCTTGGCGATAACCCCGCAATTGCCTGATTAGTAGGGCGATTACAAGGCGTTTGTGGGGTTAATTTTTTATTTTTAAAATATTATTATTAAAAAAAAACCGCGAATCGCAAAAAACCCACTAATGGCTTTAAAAAACGCGAATCGCTAAAAACCCGCGAATCGCGAATAAATGCGCAAACCGTTAAAAAAACGCGAATTGTTAAAAAAGAAACGCAAATCGGGAAAAATCCGCCAAAAGCCTTTAAAACGCTAAAACCCGTGAATCGTCAAAAGCCCATGAATCGCTTAAAAACCCACTAATCGCTTAACTCCTTCCGAATTTTCATAAAAATATAAAAAGTTTTTATTTTTTTAAATAAAAATATCAGTTTCTGGTTAAAATGGATAAAAATACACACATTAGGCCAATTTTCAGTTAAAAATATTGTTCGAATTTCGCAAAAAATCGAAAAAAAGGCAAAAAAAAATTTTTGTCAATAAAATATCAAAATAAGTCATTTTCAATCAAAACTAGGCTTCTACATTGATTATTTCTCTTATGATCCGGAAGGAGTTAAAAAACCGCGAATTGCAAAAAAAAAACACGAATCGCTAAAAACCCTTGAATCGCGAGAAAGACCGCAAATCGTTAAAAAACCGCGAATCGTTAGAAAAAAAAAAGCAAATCGGAAAAAACCTGCGAAAAGCCTTGGAATCGCTGAAATCTACGAGTCGCGAAAAACCCATGAATCGCGAAAAAAACCACGAATCGTTTTAAAAAACCGTGAATCGTGAAAAACACGCGAAAAGCTCTCAAATCGCTAAAACCTCGCGAATCACGAGAAACGCGAAAAACCTGCGAATCGCTAAAAACCGTGAATCGCGCATGTGAAGTTATCGCTAACGGCACGTTTTCAATTTACAGTGTAGAGAAACTTGAGATATTTACAACACTCGTAATTCCATTTAAACACTTTTAGCTTTTAGAGAAATTTAATAAAATTTTAGCCTGTAAACTTCCAGACTACATGAAAAAAATTCCATGAAATAACGGAAATTTCCTTTGTATTTAACTTTTACAAATCAAATATAAAAATCATTCATTCATTCACCCATTCCATGAAATCAGTATCGCGTGAACAGCCATTACAAAAATGTAATTTTCTTGTTGTTTTTTTTATGTCAGTTTTGTTGTAGCAAAAACATATCTCCTGTTTAAATATTAATTCACTTTTGATGAGATCCCATTTATCAATTTATTATTAAGTACCTAGCTAATGTTATTTGAATGTTAACGTCTATGTTTATTTATTTTTTATTTTGCACGTCCAATCAATGTAATATAACTTTTCAACATGAAATACCTTAATAATTAACATTTGTCATGCAAAAGTCAATGATGACCAGAAAACGGTATTGATTTACCTCGTGTTGACATTAAAATTGATGACGGTGAAACAGATGTTGTCACATTTTACATCATGAGATCATTAAAATCATTTTAAATGACAAATTTTCTTTTAACCGTTGCTAGGAAAATGAAAGCAAAAATTAAATATTCAAACACACCCCTTTAAAATGAAATATTCTTTGATGTACACTTTTAAAACGATTTTATGAAGCAATTTTTATATTCAATTTAAAATCAATTTCAAGGAAAAAAAAATGGAAAATTATTTTAAATTACTTCCTGAATCGTTTTTCACACAAATTTGCTATAATATTAATAAAAATGTGGCCTAATAAAAAATCAGTTTAAATGTCATTTGAAATAAATCTTGGATGGTGTCAGAAAAAAATTGCTACATTTAATTTCCATAAATTTCAACTCATTTTTATTTTCATACACAGAAAAAAATGAACTAAATGCAATTTAATGCTAATATGCATTTGGTATAACGTTAAAATGTTAAAATTGAAACATAATCTCCTAATTTATTAATGCAGAAACATGAAAAATTATCTCGATTTACAGAAATTCTAGTTTTTTTCGTCGTAGTGTTATATGATTTTAAAATATGGCAAAATACTGGCAAACAAACAATTGATTTGTATCTTTTTTTTTATCACATTTTAAGGAACATTTTCAATGTGGTGTGAAATTTTAAGTGCACCATGATGAAAATAACGGAAGATTGTATATTTTTTTTCCTTTTTTTTTATTCACAAAAGAGATGCACTTTAAAGAGTTCAAGGAAAATGTATCGCTTATTTATGTTTTTCCCTTTTTTTATGTTTATGTGTCATAAATTATGGAAGAAAGAAAAAAAAATATAAAAGAATATATAAATTTATCTGTATCATAAGGTTCAAGCATAGGTTCATGATATGCAGAGTCAAATGAATCAGAGTGATAAAAAACATTATTATTGGCAAATCGCCATACATTTTTGTATGATAGTGAAATGATAGTGTGACGACGACAACACGATCGACAGGAAAGATGCATTTAAAATATAACACATTTTTTGGGGTTATTCAATTCAAAATTAAATCTCCACAATAAATTTTAATAAAGTGCAATACAAAAATTATGAAAAATAAAAAGAGAAGGAGGAGGAGGAGAAGTGATCACAATAAATTTGAGAATTATTTTAAATTTTATTTAGCTGATTTGAGCTCTGTTTGTTTGCAGTGCTAATTATATTTTTTTTATTTTATATTTGTTCAGAACAATTTTTGGGTTTCAAAATGAGTGTGAAATTTGGCTCTCTTGCAAAACATCATCCATTTTGGAAAAGTCATCCTGGCAGACTCTCACAATATGAGCGTCCAGATTAAAAAAAAATTTCTCAATATCGAAATAGACCGAAAATGAGCCACCAACTTCATTGACCAACGTAACCAAAGAACGATTTCTAGACTCTAAACCTTGAGATTTGGATTCCTATTTTAGAGTCTGAGCACAAAATCAATTGGTCTGATTTTTCTGGATTTACAGAGTAATTTAATGGCATTATGGAGCTAGAATCGCTCGATTGGTCTTGTCTTTGGCCAATTGGGGTTGAAGTAGAAAACGTTATTCTGTTCATACCATTCTATAAACAGGTTTAGAATAGTGACAGCTGGCTAATTCAAGCCAAAAAAGTGGTTGTGAGCTATTGTCTCTTAAATGCAAATTAATAAATGGTAAAAGCCTCTTTTTTAAGCATTCATTTAAGTAAATGTCTCTCGTAGTTATGAAAGGTTTTGACTTTCTTCCGCAGGAACAGATCAAATGCCAAGTTAAGCATTTTTTTGCGAATTTTGTCATGAATTTTTCCTTTACAGTTCCTTTAGACGTGGCAGTATGGTAAAGCTATTCCGGGAAGCTATTTAAAATCGGTTTTAATACAGGTTTCGTCGTCCATTATCAAACAGTTTTTCAATTTTGTCAAATATTAATCATGTAATTTTCTGGCACGACTTTTGAAGGCTAATTAACTACTTACGCTTCTCCCGGGGACTTTTTGTGCCATGAAGCTTCGTAATCCCACATCTTTTTTATATTTATGTATCGTAGACTTAGGTGCATTCAGCAGCATTTCTTGTTGATAGAGAAGGATTTCGCTGATACAGTCGTTTTACGTCCTTAGCTAAGTTCTTATTTGCTGGACTTCTTTTGCACCAACTATCAACATTTCTTTCAATTGATTTTGTTTGAAGAAAGTTTTTAATAACTTTATTGATCGTTGTACTGTGAATTTTAAGACTTTTTGCGATCAAGCTGTGTGTTTAAAAAAAAACGTAAAGCAACGTATTACAATCAGCAAAAGTTCAAATTTCACACTCACTTTGATCACAACAAAAATATTTATTACTCTTCTTCATTTAACAGATGTTGTCAACAGAATGTCCGCAAATATATATTAAAAATTTTGCATGCATTACCAAAGAAAAACCATATGAAATACCAAAATAAGTGTGTTTCATAGCATCAGATGCAATTGTTATGCCAGAAATGGTTAAAAACTAGTGAATTGAATGGCCATGGCATTTCAGTAAAACATCATTTAAAAAAGAAAAATGGTTGAAATCAAGTACATCTGGTGAATAAATTTTGCAGTAAAAATGTGTTCTCAACACGAAATGAATACGTGTCGGATATGTAACTAAAGATACGTTCCAACACGTGTTCATAACCAATAATACAGTTAAAAACTATTTTTTTTTTCATTAAATATGTGTAAGAAGGTGTTGTGAGATGAAAAATTGTGGTACATTTCATTTTCTCATAAATTTTTCGAATAAATTATCCTTTTTTTAATCCAATTTTATGTACTAGTTAATATGAAAAGTTTGTTAATTTATCTTCTTAATCCTTTAATTTAAAAATAAAAATTTATCAAAAACTATTTTCCTTAACATTAGTTGTACATTTCCTTTACACAAAAAATTCAGAGAGACCGGATCAAATTAATTAGTCAAATTTTTTACTCATTTTTTTGTTAAATTTTAATTTTAATACTTTTTTTCCATGAAACACAAAATGAGGAATGTGAATAAAAAATTTGAGGAATTTTTATTATAATTACCATTCATTCATTTACTGCTCTTTTTCATTCAAATGTTGTATAATAACAAAAAAAAAGGAACAGCAAAAAGAACCACTTACACTTCATTATTATGTTATGGACGAGAAACTCTATTAAAAATTCTCCCTGTTTGTGTTTCAAAAAAAACACACAGTTTAACCCTGTTTTATTTTTACATAATATGAAAAAATTCTCATTAAATTGAACCAACATTTTTTTTCATGAAAAAAAAAATTAACAAAATTGTTTTCAAGCAACATAAGAAGATGCAGAGAGAAAAAAAGAAAAAAACTGAACTAATAAAAATTCATGACTGGTTTCACTTTCATGCCTAAACAATACATGTTTTTTTTTTTTTGTTTAAAGTGTTTTTTTAACCATATTTTTTTCTGCTCAGGTGCTTTAATCTTATAACAAGATAAAAATACGTGATACGCACAGATTGACTTTGGATTTATGATGACATTCAAAAAAAAATTTAATTTAATGGGAAAATTTTATTGTGAAAATGTTTATTAAATGCTTAAAAATTTCATTTGAAGTTAACCAGACATAAAAGACTCAAAGCTAATGCTTATACACAGACAAAGAGTCTTTTATGCATGGAACGAGTGATATGAACAGGGTTTTAACGGAGACAATTCAACCGATACGTTTAAGACGCAAGTGGGGAGTGAACCCTATGAATGAAGTTCAATCAAAGCAATCAAACTGTTAAATTACATTCATTAATCAGCCGAGTTCAAGGTCGTACTTTTTTCATTTAACATGAAAGGAAATCAATATTTATTTTTTAAAGGCAAAGTGCGGATAAAAAAGTTTCCTTTAATTTCCTTCATTTTTCGTCCTGTATTCAATTTTTCTTATACATTTGTATTTTTTTTTATTTCAGAACAAAAACTAACCCAAATTTATTACATTTTATTATATAAAAGTCTTTTTATCAATTTAGAAAACATAATTTTGGCACCAAAATACAAATAATGCTTAAAAGGTTGTTTTTTAGCATACTTTTCAACAAAAAGTCATCATCATTATTATAATAGTTTTATTGTTATGTGAAGATTTCTTTGATGAAAGACCCAAAAAAAGGAAGGATGAATTCTCGTTTTATTTGTTGAACAATAAAATTTGAGTACAAAGCATTATAAGCATTTGCCATAATTTTACCTTTTACATAACTTTTCAAAGACTTTGTTAACAACAATGAATTAATTTTTGGTTTTTGTGTAAAATCACGCAAATACATAATCAATAAAATGAATTGAAATGTACGAAGATATGCGATAAATTGAATGGGTAAAAAAAAATAAATTGGGCTGTAAATGAACTTGAGTGAAAATGAGATATGAAAAAGTTAACCTTTTTGCTTGATTAGGGCATTTTTTCTCCTTGAATAGGTCGATTTATGATTTCAGTTTTGGAGCTTTTCTGTTTTAATAATTGTGGAGCACGAATACATTAAAAATATCTTCATTGAATCTTTGAGCCACCGGCCTAAAGCTAAATTTTATTTCATTTCTATCAAAATTTATTTCAATATCGAACGAAAAATTTTCCATAAAAAAAATTTAAATATTCATATTCATCCAAAATCATCTCATGTCAATCAGATGTCAAATCTTTATCATATTAACTTCAATATCTTATCAAATAAAATCAAATTATTACTTTGTGTCAATTTTCAGCACATTTGAAAATATGAGTATTGTGGTCACTGGTGCCTTTGTCAACTTGTATAAAACACTCAAAAATTTTAAAATATTCACGAGCACATATCGATGGATAGAATTCACCATTTTGAAAAATCCCACAGTTTCAAAAATTAAATTTTCAAAACTTCGGCCATTTCGGGAAATTTCCATGGTTTTTCTCGGATTTTTTTCTCAAATTGCAGTTTTTTCGCGATCCACAGTTTTCAAAGAAATGGGAAATTTTCTCCACTTCTGAAAAATCGTCCATTTTGAAAACTCAATTTTTTGAATCTACGAGTAAGCATTGAAAAATTCTAAAATACTCAGAATATTTACAAACATTCAAAAATAAGTCAAAATTTAACTTAAACTTGAAACAAATTTTCATCCATTAAAATGCACTTAAGTTTATTATTCAAGATCAAGTTCCAATTTTTTTTGATTTACATAACTTAAGAAATAATGCAAAACAAGAAAATCAAGAAAAATTATTGGGTTTTATTCCGGATGTATCACTTCATACGCCTCCAATAAAAAAAATAACAAGAAAAAAAGGAAAGGAAAGGACAAAAATTACACATTATGCTACCATCAAAACAAGACCAAGGCTATTTTGGGTCGATTCATATATGAATAAAGCAGTGGATTAACCTTTTTTTTTGAATAGGGTAATAAATTTCACTTGAGAATGATTTTTTTTTAAAATAAAAATTTTTATTCCACTACACTTAATATTATTTTCATATCCAGAATTTGAATTGACTTTTCAAATGTGTAAGTGAAAATGTTTTTAAATTGTATCACATGGAAGAACATTTCATTTTCTTCTTATTATTTTTTTGTACTATTATTACACAAGTTTGGTTTTCTTTTAGTATTATTATTATTATTAATAAAATATATATAAAAAAAATCCACTAGTACATTTAAATGTATGTAGCTAAGTATCAGAAGACTGCAACATGATCAGAGAATGTGAATTAAACTTTTTTTCCCTTGATTCATTTTTTTTTATTTTATTTTTTTTTTTTTATATTTCCATATTAAATCCATTATATGAAGTACATAAAAAGTTATGTACCTATTTTGCAGAATGGGATAAAAAATTTCTCATATTTACTCTTAAATTGGATTTAAATGTAACGATAGCAGAATCAGGTGAATGCAGATTTTCATTTTATTAAAGATAGAAATTAAGTAAATTTTACTCTTAATGAGAAAAAAAACTATTGATTGATAATTTATTATTAAATTATACTTCAGAAGATCAATATCGAAATTTGTTAAAGGTCACTCCAAAATTTCATGAAAAAGAAAAAAAAATAAAATTCCCTATGAAACAACATTAATTTGATTAGTGCCTCTTTTTATTGAGAATAAATTATGTTTTCCCCACACCTTTAACCTAAATCTGAAAATTTTCACATCTTTTCGACAGATTTCATTAAAAAATCACAGTAAATGATTGATTAGAAACAGCACTTTTATGGCATAGACAAAATTTTTTATTAACAAAAAAAGTATTTCGTCTCTGCTGAATTTCACTTCGACAAAAATCTATATTAAAGGATAGGTTTCATTCAGTTGTAAGTAAAAACACGAACGAAACATTGAACGATTTATATTCCGTGCATTTTGATAGTTTGAATTCACTTTTGGAAGGAAACTTGCCATATTTGTGGAATGGAAGAATGGAATTTGACTTGTGGAACGTAATTTTAATTTTATTGGATCTTAGAAGCGAAACTGTGGAACGCAGGTCTTGAAAAGAAAGTTGTGGAAAGTAATTTGTGGAACGTGTTTTTTTTAGTTGAAGGTCAAATGGACAAAGGATGTGGAACGTAAATTTTAAAACCTAAGTTAGTCTGTAAAGGTAATTTAGAGAAAGTAATTTGTGGAACTTAAATTGTTTTTGATTTTGTTTATTGATTTTGTTAAATACAAAAAAGGGGAAACAGACACCACAAAAGATCACAATAGTCACATTTTTTCAAAAATTCAAATTGAAATACTCTCTTATTCAATAAATTTAAAAAAATTCCTAACTTTTAAATTGAAAGAGGTGATATGACAAACAACAGATGCATGACACAGTTAATCAACGAAATTTATATATACATGTAAATTTCCTTCCAATGTTTTATTTTCACTTCATCTAAATTAACATCGTTTTTTTTCTCAGTCATTTTTTTGATATACGATCCATCTAAATTGTTGTAATAAAACAGAATTAAGCACAAGTAACTTACATTTTTTTTTTTCGTCGTAACATCGATGTGACATGTCATCATCACTACGATAGATTTCCTATTTTTCTTCATAAATAGTAGCAAAACAAAACAGGATGTGAGGAAACGACATTTTATGCACAAAACATTGAACAAAATAAATTTAACGATTTTCCTTTAACGTCATTTACTATACACTGTGCGAGTTTACTTGGGTATAACATTGTTTTGCTCGTGATATGAGGTGTTACATTCATGTTCAATATTAATATCAGCAAAAAAAAATACACGCATCATAGATGACAAGGAAGATGCGATGAAATGATAAAAATGTAATGAAAATAATGTGAATATGTGACACATTTCAGAGAGAGATGCCTAAGTTGTATTTATAGGCGTGGGTGTGAAAAGTAATAACTTTCTTTTTCAATATTCGTTCTTTTCTTTTCTTATTTGTTAATATCGATTCTTTTTTCAATATTATATTATGGTAGATTGAATTTTTCGGGGTATTATGAAGGATTTATATGCATTTTCAGCAGAAAAAAAGGAATAGAAGTTTGAAGTAAATTGAAAAATAACGATTAACGTTAAGGATGATAGATTACGAAGATAAACATGTCAAAGTAAGTGAAACGAACTTCAAATATCTATAAATTGCAAATTAAAAACTGCTAGTCAGTCTAACAGACAATTCCAACGTGAATCAGATAAGATGAGATTTCTACGGCGGACTCAGAATAGAACCAGCACTCACACCTACAGAGGGGTCCATTGTGCAAACTCATTATTATCATATCTGATGAAGGAGGAACTAAGTCTAGAGAAACAACTAAAGAAAGAAGTTCACTAGACCTAGTTCAGTTCAGGAAAGTGACCACACCTTCTCAGATAGCTAAGCAGGGTAGACAACTTCACTTTTATGATGGGATCAATACTGGCGAAGTAGATCTGCACAATAGATCTCTTGAGTCAAAATGACTGAGATGATAGTCTAGAGTACAATGACCAGTGAACATACCAACTACAACTCTGAGCTTCAACTTGAATACTCTGTTACTTAAAAGCATATCTATTCAATAAATTTAATTCGCATATTTCGTCTTAATCTCCATTCACTTTTGCTTCTGGCTATTTGAATGCAATGGATCAAATCCAACTCTTCAAATTGCCTTTTTACGAATATTAACAATCATTATGCTCAAATTTAAAGAAGTAAAACTTTCTTTTTGTTTTATTATCATTTTTTATCATTTAACATGCCTTTGAGCTATTTCTAATTCTTGTCTTCTTTATGAAAATAATAATTTAAATTGGATTTCTTTTTATTTGTTTTTGCATTTTTTGCTGTTAAATGTTTCAAGATAATGCTAAATAAATGAGAGTTAATCGTCTGCTTCCTTCAGCTCCTTGGCTTATGTCAACGACATTCAATGACATTGATAATGATATGACTCAAAGTTACTTCGATACAGTTCATATATCAAAAGTTTGATTTTCAAATGATTTGAATCAATCTTACTTGTCCTCCTGAAAGGACTGATGGGCTTTATCTGGGTTAAGGAGTGGATTCATTCGAAAATTTTATGAATATTAATAAAATTTTCCAGTAAACCCCCTTTTACATTAAATTAAATTCAATTCAAATTATGGTTAAGAGCCATATGGACCAAAAAAGCAGTAATAGCTTTAAATCTAAAAACATTATACTTAATATTCAAGAGTGTGATTCACAATTAAAACAGACAAATTTTATTTGAAAGCAACATTGTAATTTATCGTAATTAAAAGTTTTTCAAATAATTTTAAATGAAAAACTCATAAAAATAATAACTTCTGTTCTGCATAAACTTGGGGAAAAAAGATTGACATTCATTCATGTAATGTAAAATAATTAAAAGTTGTTGTAAAGGGAATTCAAATGATAATGAAATCTTAATATTAAATGTAGCGAGTTTAAATTTATTATCTTTATCATTGAAGCAGGGATTAAAAAAAAATTCTACAGATTATGAGAAAATTTTTACAAGAGTACTCGGCTCATGTATGTAACAAAGTACAATAAAATTGGAATTTACGTTGTCAGTTTTTTTTCTCATTTTAATTTATTTCATGTATCAAGTGTGGTATTATGTCGGGGTATGTCTCTGTCACATTTTCTGATGTTTGGTATGTAAATACATCATATATTGAAAAATTTCTACAAATAATAACAGTGAGTAACGATGTAAGAGACTTTCGTGACAGATGTGATGAGAAAATGCCTCTTTTTTTGTGTGTTTATTTAAATCATGCAATGACATTCACAATTTTATAACATTTCAACACAAAATCCTGTCTGGATACAAAAAAAAAAAAGATGTGTTAACAAAAAATGTTATCACAAGTGTTTTGTTGTGGGTCATGTTTTGATTTCACTCAAAATATCGTTAAATTAAAATGTGAATCACAAAATGTTGAACAAATAAATCGAAAGTTTTTATTGGTTTCATGCAAAAATACAAAATAAATAAATTTTAAAAGTTTATTTTATACTTTTTTGCACTTGTCATACAGATAAATTTAAAGTACTGCATTCAAATAAATAATAGGAATTACGCACACTCGAGAGTTTCGGTGATTAAGCTGCCCTTTGGATGAAAATCAGGTGATTTTTACAAATGTGTATCTTAATTTTAAAGGTAACTTTATTTTTTTTTCATTGAATTCTCGATTCAAGAGTAATTCAAGTTAAATTCAATCTGAAAACTAAATTTAACATTAAATGTTTACTTTCAAAGGGAATATTTAACAAAAGTGATGAAAATCACCACCATAAAACAACTAAAACCTACATAAAATTGTACATAAAAAAACTTCAAAACAAATAAAATAAATAACAATAAATGAATGAAACAAAAATTGCAACAATTTATTATTATATTTTATGTCTCGGTCATGAATGAACGGATTTTCGTTGAAAACGTAAATAATTTTATTGCTCAATTAATATTAAAAAAAAAATGTACACAAATACAATATATTTAAAATAAATTTTTGACAGCTTTTATGAGTGAATAACAAAGAAAAAAAATTATTTTTAAATAATAACCACTTTAAGAGCTTAATATGAATTTTCCGGAACTTCTTTCTTATTTTTATGGCATTAATTTCCTGCATTTTGTGACAGATAAACGGAAATATTACTAATTTTTAAAAAAACGTTTAAGATTTTGTGATCGTTTTGTATCCATTTTACTTCTATATTTATATAAAGGCGGAGATTTAGCTATAAAAAAATTTTACAGCACCATCACCTTTCCTCATAAAAGTATTTAATGGCATAAAACGTGATTCAAATTGTAAAATGAATGTTTATGGACGTTGATTTACAAGGAAATTTTTAAAGTGTGTCTGTTTGGTACTTAAGTGCGATTGTAAAAAAATGACATAAAGTCATAAGTGTGTAAGATTAATTTTATTACTTTTTCAGTGCTCTTTTAGAATTTTGTTGGTTCATTACGATGAAATTTCTTTCAAATTGTATTGGATGTGAAGATTGAACAATAACACTTTGATTTAAAATGAGCGTTTTTCAAAAGATTCAGGTTAATTTATTAAGATGAGATGAGAAAAGGCATTTTTTATGTTGTGACCAGAAAAAAAATGAAAAATTCTAATCACTGGGCGGTTAAGAAAAGCGCATTTCGATGGGACTCATTTCAATGAATAAAATTAAGTTTATTAAAGAAGTTTTAAAAATGGCGGATTTCTTAAAAAATTGAAAAAAGTCTGACATTTGAAATTTTTTTTAAAAAACCCGCCATTCTCATAATTTTTAAAAATTCCGCCAATTTGAAAAAATTCTTGTGATTTTTTTCTAAAAAAATCGACATTTTAAGAAAAACATAAAAATATGGAAAAATCGGCCATTTCAAGTTTTTAATCGTTTTCAGGCTCTGGACTATAATCTCGAACCAACCAACTCTCGAGCCTTATATTAAAGGTAAGGTTCATATATAAAAATCTCATCCATCCAGCAAAAGAAATCTTCTATTTTTTCTATTATTAGCCGTTTTGAACGGTTTTTGAGGCTCTGAAGCGCAATCTCAAAACTAATTTGTTTATATTCATCTTTATCAGCTCTCTTGTGCTACAGAAAAAGTCCGATGGGCCATTCCGGAGTTATGGAACTAAATGTGGGGCAGAGTGTCAGAGTGACGACACACAAACCGTCTGTAATAGTGCATTTTTTCTTACGAAATGCAATAAAAATGAATTGATAGGCTAAAAACCGTCGCATTTCCTGTCGCTCGCAACGATTAGAGTACAGATTATGCAAACTTATATCAAAAATTTACTCGACTGCAATTTTTAAAAAATATTATTTTCAAATAACGTCAGTTCAATCTCCACCCTCAAAAAACAAATCAATTAAAATTTTCAAGTGTACTTACGTGTTAAGTGCCTTTTCATTTGAGCCTGTTGTTGCTGCATGTCCTTGCTCATGTTTTCGTTGTGGTCCTGTATGAACAATTCCCATCAATTTCATCCATGCATTGTTTTGATGGCCACCAGGACCGCCACCGCCCATACCACCCCACATCGTCATCTTGACTCACTTTTTTATTATTCTTTTTTCCCCCTTATTGAAATTTAATTAATTATTTTATTGAGTTTGAATATTTTTTTTTCCTCTATTCTTCTTTACAAAAGAAGAAATTACTTTGCTCTTATTTTCAAGTTAATTTTACTTTTTTTATATTGAATTTTATATTGAAATATACCTTTTAATATCATGAAACTTACTAATAAATAGATTAACACTACTACAATTGAATAAACATTAAATTTTCTTTATTTAGTTGGAAATGAAAGAAATAGTCAAAAGTTTAAAACTTTCAAAAGCAGAACAGACAGAAGAAGAATAGAAAGAAGAAAAGATTTTCACTTATAATTATTTGATTAAAAATACTTCAAATAAGTTTTTTTTTGTTTTCATAGGAAAGAGGTAAGAAAATTCAATATTTGAGCAAAAGTTACGGTATTATTTCACTTTCTAATTACTTTACTTGATATTTTACTTCTGAGAATTGAAGAATATTAAATTTAACTATTTAAATGTTAATTAAAGCGAGATTATTTGAAAAAACACTATCTAATTTTATTTATAATTATTATTATTAAATATTAAACACTATTAAATTTTATTTTCACGAAAATCACTGATTGAGCTGATTTTCTTCTATCATAAGCATATTTTTTTTCATGTAAATCCATTTAAAAATAGTTTGAAATTGGCTTCATTTAATATCATTTTATGCATAAAATCCCAAAAACTTAAATGATCATTTATAATTTATAACTATAAAAGTCAGCTTTATGTTATTGAATCTTTTTTCCATATGTAATCCAGGACTGACATAAAAATTATTGTTTTTATGATTAAAATCTACTGGAAGATATAATTTATTGCGGTCTCTCTTTTAAATAGAGCTCTTTTTTTATTATTTATTACATCACATACATTTATTTATGTGAATTATTATTCCTTTTTTCTTCTTCTGAATATGAATTGATGCGATTTTCAATTTATTGTTCTGATATCAACATTTCTGGATGTTTTTTTGTTCGTAGTGATGTAAATTGAAATATGAATTTAAATTGAAAGTACTTTATTGCACTTTAGATTATATTTAATTAGTTTTTTTTCTTCGTTTCTTTTCCATTTTCGAAAAAAAAATTTCAATTTCTTTAATACCATCACTCGTGGTTTATTTAAAATGTTATCATAGATGTTGAGTTAAATCATTTTTAAATATTTATATCCGTTAAAACATCCTCATATTCCATTTTAACCATAAATATTATTATTATATTTTTATTTTTTTTATGATACTCCTTCTATGAAATCTTTCAGTTGCATGTTCATATTTAATTGAATTGCAGATTTTGCTTCTCCTGGAATGAGAAAAATAAGAAATAGGAAGATTAATTTTCTTGTGCAAATATAAATGGTTGAAAAAATGTGGGATGAAAGTAAAATGAGATTTTTTAAATGAAAATTTTAGTTTGTATCGTGAGAAAAATGCATTTATACAAAATGGCACAGTTGATATTTAGTGGGCGCTAGAGCTCTGTCGTCGTTGCTTTATAACAAACTTAGTTTTGATAAATGCAGAATCAATGTTACTCATCATTACATCACATGCAAACATAAGGCAACTGACAGTCCTTCTCTTTTCTAGACTCATTAAATCTAACGACAACATCCTATCAGTATAAGCTGGCAACTGATCATATTGAAAGATTCCAATTAACGCATATCTGGAGAATCGTCGCTGAGCTCTTTCGATTCTCTGTCTGTACGATTCATGATACGGTATCCATACAATCGATGTATATTCGACGAGCGATCTTACGTAAGCTCCAAATAAAACTTTGAGAGTTGATGAATCACGAGAATCAGTGCAAGTTATGTTTACAAACCCCATCATTGCCATTCCTTTTGCTGATTTCAGGCTCACATGCTTCTTGAACGTCCCTTTTGTGTCAAAAGTTACAGCAAGATCATTAAATTCCGTTACTCTATCCAAAAACATATCACCCATATAATATTGATGATTTATATCTTACTAGCCTGAAGTTATCAACGACCTTGGCAGCCTCGGGGATATGATTTTTAGGCTTTCTAGACCCTCCCCTACACGCTCCAGGTGTCATCAACGACTTTACCCTGACTTTTTATTTTTTGCTGTTTTTCAATTGTTTTCTTCGTGTAAATGACAAAATCAGCTCAAAATCGGTTTTGAGGCTTTGCTGAAAAATTTAACTAGTGCAGAGTCGTTGATGACTATACAGATAGTTAGAGGGCTCAAAAATACAGCCCTTCATACCGGGATTTTCTATCTAGACCCACCAGATGGCGCTGGTGGCCATTTTTGTAAATTTTAGTCGGTTTTTAGACTTTCCTGAAAAATTTAACATGGGCAAAGTCGTTGATGACTCCAAATCCAACTTTCACTTCAAATTTTTAATTTAAAATGACAAATATAATGTAAAAGAGTGATAACTTCCACTTAGTGCACTTTTTTCAACATTTCCTTTTAAAGTACCGTCGGACGGGGTCAAGGTAACCAATTTCACATTTCCAACTCATTGATTGTTAGCTTTTCGCGACTCAGATTAATTATGTTTTGGTTTTTTTACTTAATAACAACGTCATTTATGATTTCAAAACCAGAAACCATGATATTTAATAAATTATCAATATATTTGATACAATTTTGTTCAAAATTTATAACTTGATCAAAAAGGGGTGAATTTAACCACTATTACATTTGCACTTTAATACTTATTGGAGGAGCATCTTTTGTTTATAAATCAAAATAATAACATTGATTATGATGAAAACAGAAAAATAAGCATTTAATTTAGTCAATTTTCTAAAAAAAATTTCTATTTTAATCAAGATTTATCCAGGCTTATCACCAAATTTGCACTTTCAATGTAAAAATGCTTTCTTTATTGATTATTGTGTTAAGTAAGCTGTTAAATCACTTTTAAAGCTTTAAATGTGAAATACTGATCAACTTAATATATAATGCCGGTCTTTTTAGAACTTTATTCTTCATTTTTACCAGGGCTCCTTTTGAAAATGATGGATTAACGATAAAACATTTTATAATTTTTTGAGCGCATTTCAATACATCTTAGAGTGGAGAATTCTTTTGTACTTTCCAGGCATTCTAAACGTTTATTCATCAGATTTTTGTTGATGGTCTTAAAAAATATTGTAGATCTAAATTACCGGTTAAAAAAGTCTGAAGCATACATTTACTCTCGAAGTCAATTTTAAGTTTTCGGATATTGTCGAATGTTAAACAAATTAACACCACAATATAGAATATTATGAAAATAAGCATATTTCAACTATATTTTTGAATAAAAATTGATTTATGTATACAATTTTTTTAATAAAGTTCTATTTAAAAGAAGATATGTTAATTATGAATGATGTATTGGACGTTATCTTCAATGAGAAGTGATGGTTATATTCACCCCGTCATATGTATCATTTTACAAAAATATTCATTTTATCAACTAGGTGCAATAAAAACTATTTTTTTCAAAATAAATGAAAAACAGACATATTTTTTCACAATTTAAAATACTTTTTCAAAAAATTAATAGTTGCGGTACCTCCCCACAACTGAAGTTTTATAGGGTAAATTTTATTTGATTTATTTAATCTTTAAATTTGATAATTTTTTACCATGTTGCAGAATGAAAATTAATAAAATAATCATTTAATATCAAAAATAATAATGTTTTTTGATTATATTCAAAATTTGAGCACTCTAGCTTTTGTCAAAAAATTTTTAGGACCTTTTAAAAATTTATTGTAGTTTTGGTTACATTCACCCCGCTGGTTACCTTCACCCCGTCCGACGGTACTCTTAATGCCATAACACCGCTTAATTAAGAGACTTTTGAAGTGGGAGGATACTCAAAACGTTAACATTATGTTTCATTTAAGTACTTTATCTTTTAATTAATATTTTTTCATGAAAAACAAATTTCCTAGAATTCATCATGCATTCAAGTAAATTTCTCTGAATTGAATCAACATGAAATCTAAGTGTAAAGAAAAAATTAAGTATAAAACATCATAAATAAGACGAAAATCCTTGACTTTCATTCTGACAGTTATATATTCACATTGGAACACTTTAAGTTAACATACACACATACACAAACATGCTAGATGTAAAAAAAATGTGTGGTATAAATGTGTTTTTCTCGTGAGAAAAAATCCTTATTCGTTTCTAGATTCTTATTACATAAGACACTTATAATGTTAAAATATATATAATGGAAAAATGGGGATAAAATTTATGTATTCTTGTGATATTTACTGCTTGGATAAATTAAATGGAAGCATGTGTGTTTTGTCTTGTCTTTTTCAAATAATTTACTTCTAATTTTTTTTGTACTGACAGTTATACAAAACAGTCCTCATTCCAGCTTCAAATACCTTTTCAATCATGAATCATGTCAACAAATGTTCATGAGGCTGTATTTTATGTTTCTACCTTAATTTAATGAGGATAAGTTGTTTTGTTTGGATTTATTTTTTGTTGGAATTTTTTTAGGGTGTTTTATTACTTCAATTTTCTTGCTACATTGTAAATCAACAATATTTTCACTTGATATTTTTCAAAAATGACAAAGCAATTAATATTGTTAAGAGCATCATGGTGTGTAAAATCATGATAATTGCAAATAATTCGCATCAATTCACATTTATAGTTTATCACTGATGGCAGCAATTATTTTTATTTATAGAATTGTTGTTATTTTAAAATTAAACTATAAATAAATGTTGAAAAAAAAATAAAATATAAATAATTTGTAGAACATTGTAAGTGCAACGTCTATAAACGTTAAATGAGTTTTTCAACAGGAGTTGAAATTGGTAACAGATAAGTTTTTGGTTTCGAAATTAGCTTACTTTACTTTACTAGGGAACATAGTGTAAGTTCAATTCAGCCTCTGGCTAGTTTTAGGCACTTAAGTGATATGCTAAGTTAAAAACAAAAAGATGTTAGACTAATAAAAGATTATGGAAGCTAGGTTATGTGAGTTCAGAGCACCCACGAAGCTCAAACAGGATTCAAGAAGGTTCAATTCAAGTTTTTCAGAAGTTTTCAAAAAGTTATTCAGCAGTTATCAAGGAGTCATTCATGAGCTATTTAAGACGTAGGATTTCAAGACCGTTTTGAAGAGCACTACATTTGTTTCTTTCTTCAGTTGATCAGGTAGCTTGTTAAAATTCGATAATCCAGTAGCCAATAAGCTATTAAAAAGTAAGTTAGATCTAGTTCTCGGCAAAATAAAGTCGTTCCTTTTTCTGGATTCATATCTACGCTGTTAATTAAAGGATTTCAATTGAATGTTGTTTCATATTCCTCCATATTTTATCTTTTGGATCAAAGTCATGCTGTGTATTCTCTTAAGTTAATAATTTCGCTGAATTTAAATCCAATGCTGGAAATTCTATGATACCCCAAAATCAAATCCAATTGAATCTAATTCACATTTCACGTTGATACACAAAGTTACTTTCATTGTGATAATAATAAATTAGCTAAGACAAGTGCTTTCAATTGTTCTCGAGAGAAATCATTGTTGTAATTAGTTGACTGCAACAAAACATTTGATTTTTTTCCCACACACACACAGAAAATCTCTCTTACTTACTTCTAAAGTGTTCTGCTATTAAAATTTTAGTGAAAATGAACGATAAATTTTTTTTTGTACTACGTTCAAACAACAAAAATTAAGAAGATGAAAAAAGACAACAGAAAATGGATAGAGACAAGGCATGACTGAGTTGATTTATTACTTTGTTCATAATAATTATCATTGGATGAACAAAATGAAACGAAATACAAAAAATTTGCATCCTTTAACAAGGACACCAAGCAATTTTTAATTGGTTTTTCTTAGTTATTACATTTTCACGTGATGTAATTTTTTTTTCTTTTAAAGATAAATTTAATTTAAATTTAAAACCGTTTAACAACAATGCTTCATAGGTATATTTTTTTATCCATTTAATTGCCATGCCTCTCATTAACAAATTAAAAGTCAATTTACTATGAAAAATTAACATCAAGTACATTAAGAATTTTTTGCAATAAGGGAAATTCGAATTTAACTGATTTCATTTACAAATAAAGAATAAAAATTAAAGTAAAACTAATGAAACTCCTATAAAAATGTCAAAAAACTCTGTTTCTCATTTCCGTTTTTCGCTTTGTTTCGTTGGAAATTTTATTGTTTCTTTTAAATTTACGATTATTTTTTGTGCTTCCCTTCCATTTAAATGCAATTTGGATTTTTTTTGTAGTATCAAAGTAAAATATAAAAGAGAAATAATTACTGATAAACGCCTTTTGTTAATTTAGAACAATTGATTTAAGTTGGGTGTTATTTTTTTTCGTCTACGGGTTTCAATTTAATTTCGTTTTGCTAAGAAGGAAAATGTGATATAAATATGGTAAAGTAAAGCAATAAAAATTGGGAGTGTATTAACTTTAATTGAGTATGGAAATTAAATTTAAAGTAATTGCAAATTTTTATGAGTAATGTTGTCCTGCTTAAATATTAAAAATTGCTGATTGAGCTTGAGGTTGGCGTTGTTCTTGTCTCCTGGAATGAACTCTCAACCTAAAGCGACCTCTTTTATGTATAATGTCCTGTCTGATGTTGTAGTTCTTTAATTTTCTTGACATTTGTGTTTGCCAATTATTCTTCAGCCGTCCTCTGGTTCTTGGTAGGGCATACTGTGATCCAATGTTTCAGTTATGAGGTAGTCGTCAACTGTTTCTCGACTTTTTACATGCCTATACCATTAAAGCTGTCTTTCTTCCAATTTATCTGCAATTTTTTTCTTTTATTCCAAGGCTTTGTCTGAAGTCGGCGCTTCTCATCATGTCTAACTTTGTCAAACCTAATAGCTATAGCTATATTAAATCATAACAGATTTTTTGACTCTAATTGATTTTTTTACGAGAGCGATCCAAATATCTACTTTTAAACCGCCCGGTCTCAATTTCTTACTTTTTTAATTTCGCAATTAACCGATGATTAGAGAACCCAAAGAACTCTTCATATAGCGGGTGAACAGGGAGACAAGCGAGGGCTGCTTTTTCGCGATATTTGATTTTCATATATTTGCCCCTCCCTTCCCTGTATGTGAATCAGTGGCCTGTCTCTTTTTTACTCTTTTTGTCAAACTAATTTTTCTTCATCAACTTAACTTTAATAAGTCATCTCTTGAATCTCTCAGTTAAAAAAGTAATCATAACTAACATTATAAGTTACCAATGGGCTATGCATTTTTTTCAAAGTTTCTAATGATGCAAATATATCAGATAGAAGAGAGAAATCATATAATTAAACTTTGTCTTTTCATTATAAATTAACTTTTGTACCTGTTTTTTCTTTATATTGCTACAATAAAATTTAAAAAAAAGAATGCAGTGGGTCGTGAGTAATTTAGACGAGCGCACTTTGATAGCCTGAATCTATTTTAATAATTTAAAACTGGATTAGCTTCTGAATTTTTCTTTTGGGGGTACAAAGACAAGAATGAATGTCAAATTTCGGAGGCCAACACAATTTTTTATACAATATTAAGTGAGCTCGTTGGTCGAGTTGGTTAAGTCACTGGTATGATTGGTAAGAATCCTGCGACGAGGGTTAGAACACATTAAAATTCTTCTGGGATTTTTAGAGGCAAACCTAAGGGCGAATAGATCGGATGACAGTATAAATTGTAGGTCTAACTTGGTTATACCATAGATAAAAGGCGCTTACTATGGAAGCTTCGGCTGAAGTAGTATTAACTCAATAGGACCATTGAGTCTGCGGTGGAGCTTGTTCATATCTAATCTAATCTAATTTAAAATATTAAATAGGCTGACATCTCTCTTCCACTTTTGTCTTCTCGTATATCTGTCTCAAGCTTAGAAATTTAGTACTAAAAAGTCACAAAGGAATCCTCGTATCACAATTCTTTAAAAGTTTTCTCAGGTAAAATTTTGAGAGACATACATCCAAAGTAGCCTCAATATCCCATTTTTCTCTAAGATCATCAGGAAATGCTCCGACTTTGTTGAAAAAAATAATAATAAATTATAATTCCCTCTTGAACATAAGTAAAACTAGTTACCAGATGTACATCCTACAAACAAACAAACAAAAAAAAGTGAGAAATGAAACACTCAAATATGTGATATGAATACAAACAAATTAAAAGTTGGAAAATAAAATACAAACAAAATAACTACAACAGAGTTTAATATTTAAAATAAAAAAAAAATCTAATTAAAATTCTATTCGTTTCATGCAAAATTGCTGCATTGCCTTCAGTTTTTCTTATATTTATTCATTATATTTTGTAACACATTGCTTTCATTTTATTTAACTTTATTTTAAAAATTCCCTTTTTAAAATGCAAGGCAAAAGTGCATCACATTTCCCCTTTTTAGCTTTCCTTTGATAAAATTACAGTATTATTTGTGTCAGTACATGAACACAAAAAAATGTTAATGAATGCATGTTTTATTTATATTTCCAATAATTTCCTTGTTGTTTTAAATTTAAAGAACTCATGTTTTTCCTAATTTATTTTATAATAAATTTTGTTCTTTTCATTGTAAATAAAATGTAAATTTTATATGAAAAAAAAAACAAAATGTATCAGAAAATTTTAAGGCAGTATGTTTCTTGCATAATTAACATTATTTTTTTTTTATAAAATAAACAAGTTTTTGGTTTTACCTCAAGTTTCATTATGTTAAATTGTTGATTTTAAAATTTTAAGGTTAAGTTTTCTTTGTATTTTATTCAAATATTTGCATATAAAAGAAAACTCAGACTAAGAGAAAGTCAAACTTTTAATTCTGTTCAAACAAGATTATTTCCATGCAAAATTTTGACATGTCGAACTTTGTTATAATTTTAAAATAATGAAAAAGGAAATTTTATGTCAAATTTCTTTTGAAATTGACTTTAATGAAGCATCATCTTATTTTTTTTCTTATTTTCTGGTAAAGTAGTCATAGAAAATGTGTCAAATTTCGATTGTATGAGTGTTGTGCGTACGTGAGTATTTGCATGTACAGTACACATACAATGAAAAAAGTGATTTCATAGTCAAAAGTGGTATCGAGAGGTGCTGATTCATAACAAGATCCTTTTTACCATATAAATTCTGTGTCAAGAAGTAACAAAGTATCATTCAAGCTTCAAGTCTCACTGAAGTAAGTTGAAAATAATACAAAAAACATACTAAAATTGAAAAAATGGCATCATTTATCAAGGAAGAAATAGAATTTTCCGATTATTTATCTACATCAATGGGAACCAATGATAGTGGTGTTAGCATAAAATCCCTTAAACGTCGTCGCTCGGATTCCAGTTACGATTCATATTCTGATACAAAAAGCGAATATGAGATGGATACCAGTGTAAATAAACGTACTGGACGTGGAATTGTCATCAAGGCTGTCGATCCATCAACGAAATGTCTCACACATTCAAGCTGTCGTAAAATTTCGGATGAGGTCCGGACAGCAATCAACAATAATTTCGCATTATTTTCATATGAACATAAACGAGCATTCATTTCATCCTCCGTTGTGTGCTCAAAAGTAAACAACGATCGTTCAGGCAAATATGCAAGGAAGCATTCAAATGAATATCATTTGTATTGGACCGATGTAACAGGACAAACATATGATTTTACAGTTTGTCGTTCGATGTTTATCAGTACAATCGGAATCACACCATGGACAATGCGAAATTGGTTGGGTGAGAATTTGACTCTAACACAAGACAAGGAGAATCAAGTTCCAAAAAAGAAGAACTCGAGAAAGTCTGGACGCAAATCTCTGAATGTGGTCAAAGAGGATATCGTCGAACAACCCCATAAGAAGTTCAAGAGTATGCTTCTTGCTAGATATTTAAATGAAATTAATAATTTGTAAATATTTTTAATGTATAAATAAAAATTTAAATTGAGTACTAGACTAAAAAACAGTTTTTAATTTATCCATCTGATTTTCGTGGAATTCAAATGATTTTTAAGTTTTCAATCACTATTTCAAGAAAAGTTTTCGATTCATGTTTCAATTTCAACAAAAAAAAATTATGGAAAATAAACTGCATGTACCATAAAGTGTGACGACGACAACAAACTTTCTTTTACAATCAAGAATAGAAATGAATTTTTTTTGGAAATTGCTTTCAACTTAAGTCAAATTCATTTTTACAGAAAAAATCTGACGTTTCTCAAATAAGAAAAAAAATAAACTTTTAATTGTATTTTTATTTTGCTATGAAATTTTTTGTTTGTAAATAAAACAACAATAAATATAAATAAAGAAAAGAAAAATCATGTTGTCCATAACCTGAAAGTTTTTCATTTTATTTTTTTTTAATTCTTTATTTTTATTTTGAAAAATGACGAATTTTACCCTTGATTATCAAAAAAGTCATTTGTTAAATTTTTGCATTAAGTTCTATAGAGTAAGTCAATATGTCGTTCTAAAATTTCGAGTTCTAAAGCATTTTAGAAGTCTGCTCAATTAAAAATTTGAGTCTTCGTGCACTATAAAATTTTTAAGTATCGCAGTTTGATGTGGTTCAGCGTTTTTCTTTATGACACCAATTTACCGAAAATTTAAAGCATATTTGTCGGTTTGAGTTCTAATTTAACGGCATCTGTGGAATTTACGAAAAATTTGTTTTGAGCGATTTCTGAAAATTTTACGATTTTTGAAATTCGAATTTTTGGAAGTTTTGCGAATTTTTAAATTTTCGCAGTTCTGCTTTAAATTTTAATCAAATTGGGTGTCGTAAAGCGATGTCATTAAATGCCAGTAAACGACACCAGATTGCGACACTAAAAAGTTTTTGTCTGTTACTTTTTTCTTTTTAAAAGCTGATGTTGCTCTGCTTTAATCAGACGAATTAATAATGTCAGCAGACGCAGTTCACTCTAAGTTGAAAACGCCCCGCAGACCACCCCGCATAATATGCATTAAATAGTCGAATTCTTGTTCCAAATTAACTGGAAATGCAATAAAAATTCCATTCATTAAATGTCCTGTAAACGTCAATCAAAGATCTCCGTCTGCAGACCAAGTCACTTTGTACTGCGGCGCGTTTTCAGTGTTCTTTGCTAATATCTTGCTGAGCGTTTGCGACTTTTTTGATTGATTTTTAAAAAAGTGCGAGTATTGATGGCACTCGCTTTGTTTGTATCTAGAATTGCGGGCTGTTTGCGGTACGTAGGCTGCAGCTCCATTTGTCGTGAGACCAAGAGACTTCTAATCAATAATTTTTATCTAAACTTAAGCTTCAATAAACCCTTTTTTGACCCCTTTTTGTCTTCAAATGTCCTTTTAGTATCTTATTTCGTAATTCTTCTAAAGTAATTTTTCGTTGAATCAATGAAGAAATTCCTCATTTTTTCAAAAAAACATTTTTAACGATATTGTTGTGTCTGAATTTTTTTTTATTTTTATTCAATCTCATTTTAAATGAAAAACTTTGAAGAAACACATAAATAAAGGGAAAAAAAGTAAAACAAAATGAGCATAAGGAATTTAATTTAAAATGGATAAGTGACAAAACAATACACGGAATCGAACCATAAAAATAAAAGTAGAAAATTCAATTATAATTGTATTATATTAGTACATTAGTAAAATTCTTTCATAGGATTTGGGTTTAAATCGATTTTTTTTATTCACACAGGTGAGAATTTATTATGATAAAACAATTTCAGTTAGAGCATGAAAAAAAAAATTCAAAAGGATAAGACAAAAAAAGAAAACAAAAATGTTTTGTGATTCTAATCCCGGATATGATTATTTTACTTAGAAAAGATTTTCTCGACCACATTCATTTTATCATCGTACTTTCAAGGGAGACATTTAATCTTCTTAATTTTTCAGTTAAGGCTTCATTTTATTACTGTTTGTATCTGTGTGTGTGTGTGTGAATGAAATTAAAGTGATGCTTAAGGTAAAACATTTAAATTAATCGAAGCACTCTCCATTTTCTTCATTCATTACATTTTGTCACTTAAAGCCTATTTTATTACCACTAATAAACGGTGAGCTAGCAAGCGAAAATTGTTTCTTGTAATAGAATGAAAACACAAGACAAAGTTTTTCATTGAATCATCCTGTTTCAAAATTACTTTTCCAAAGAAATGACAAGAAAATACAAATATATTATTAAAAGCCTGTATTTAACTACTTTTATTTTTTCTTTATTTTCAATCGCACACACACACACACATCCATTTGGTCACCTTAACTTGATTCAGTAGTAAGGACATTACTTTATAAGACCAATACAAAAGTTGGTCATTGTTCAACATTGGACACAATTTATATTATAAGATTTGTATCAAAACCACCTGAACTCAGTTTTTGGTAACAAGGTTTCTAATTACATTCACAAAATAACAAGATGTAGTCACATGTGAAATAGCTAAAATTAGTTTTTACCTCAAATTTGATGTTGAGCACATTTATCAAGGAATGGAAAGAGTTGAAAATGCCAAAAGCAGAATAATGCAAACTTTTCTATGTTAAAACTGATTTCTAAAGTAATATTGCCTCTAAGGTAAGGTAAAATGACTGCATATACTGATTAATTCCATTATTTTGTCTGAGAATGTGCATTTTCAACTTTAAATGGAATAAAATGAAAACTTTTTGGTATCATACGATGTTCATGTCCTTTAATTGTCACATTTTCATGACATCGTATTAAATTTAAACGATTTTTAGTGGTTCATATCTTTAGATTGCAGTTAAAATGTTGGTATATAGTTAATAAGTCATTTTTTTACCTGAAGTTTCCAATGAACTTATATAATTCTTCATTGTCTCTGAACAAAAGTCTAGATGTCAAAAATCAAGCATTGCTTACGTATGTGACATCATTCAGAAGAAAGGTAAAAGTCTAACTAAATAACGGGACCAGCTCTTCTGCTTCCACTAAATAAAGTTCAAATCTCATTCCAAAAAATATGTTTCATGTCATATTTCTAAATAATATTGCAAATCGATATTAAGCCTTTTGATATCTTTGAAAATTTTATCAAAAATTCACTTGAAACATTTCCAAACGTCTAGGGCAGAGGAACCGGCTATAGTTTGGAACCGTCTATCGCTAATTTTGCTTATTATTCTATTTTAAATAAAAACAACTAATTATTTTTGCAAGAATGCAACTCATTTTCTTCAACCACTAGATGTTAGTGTTTTTGGTCCAATGAAACAAAAGTGGAAAGGTTTGTATCGTGAATAGGGAATCGAACATAATGGACACGAAATACGTACAGAAAATGTTCCTCAAGTGCTTCTTAAACGTGGCCAGAAACATTCAAAGTGGATTTCGCTCTACAGGTTTATGTCCCTTTGAACCAGACAGTGTGAATTACTCCAAGATTATTGAAAGGAATGTTTCAACTGATTCGACGTGTAATTTATTTTAAATTTGATATTTTTCATTGTCTTTAAATTATATTTTTATGTGTTAACAGATATGACAATGATGGAATGATGATTATTTGAAATTCAACCAAGTATACTTTCTAGTTTTAAAACATCTGGTCCTCAGTGAAAAGAAGACCTCCGAAATGAAGCGTTATTTGAATTTTGGAAGAAAATTGCAAAACCAAGTTATGCACAGCAACCTGCAATTCAGGATATAATATTGAACTCTGATGATGAGAATATGAACAAAGTAGAAGTACTTGAGTTAAATATAGATTATATTTCATTACCAGATCAACCTATTTCTGATGTTTATGTAAATCACTGTGATGATTATGCAGAGTCTGATAATTTTATTGAATATGAACCCAACAAAACTGAATTCATTTTAGAAAAACCGAATCTGATTGTTTACGAACCCGAAAAATCAAGTTTGATTTTAAATGAGAATGTAATTGAGTTTCGTAAACCTCTTACTAGCATAGAAAATGTTTTAATTTGGCCAAAACAAACTGTCTCAAAGGCAAAAAGAACTCTTGGAAGAACAGAAGAAAATTAAACAGGAAAATGCAAGGAAAAAAAGGAATAAGCTGCTAAAAACAAGGAATTACAAGAGAAAATTTAACATAACCGTAAAACAAGAACTCAAAAATTAAAAAACCAAGATATTCAATGTGATGTAAAAAATGATGAACTTGAAGAATTTTATGAATATTAATGAAATAGTTTTGTCTCTAACAATTGAGAAAAAAGTATTTAAATCCTCAATTTTTCTTAAGGTAACGATAGACGCTCCCTCGAACCTACTTCCAACTTTAATATAAATTTTTCCTTCGACTTCACTTAAAACAATCGTGATTCCAAATCACGTATCTTTAATATCAAATACCAACAATTTTCCGTCGAAATTGATGTTAAAATAAACAAAAAATGACAAACAAATGCTTCAAATTTAACTTAATCTGAAAGAAATCGTTCAAATAAAAGTTCAATAAAAATAGCAAATAAAATTGCTTCATTTTATTCTGTAAAATAGGGGATAAAAAAAATACAAAAACCATATTTTATATCTACAGAGTACGTTCTCTTTCCACTCTTTAATACACAGGTGAATACTAATAATTTGAATATTTTGTCGTTCGACACAATACCACACTACACCACACATAATACCACATCCTTCCTTCCTGATACTCATTTTTTTCCATACTTTTTTTTTGCTGTGAACATTTGAAATCTAAGCAAAAACGCAAAAACCGAATATCATGTAATTTTACGTATAATATCGATGGAAATTCAAAAAATAACACAATGAACAATGAATGAATGAATAAGAATAAATCAATGGTATTTGTTACAGTATTATTATCATGCTTTTGTCTCAGATTTTGATATATTCTAATAAAAAAAAAAATGAAAGAAATGAAGTGAGAGTGGAAAAAAACTAGATTTATTGTGACGCTAAATCCCATTGATAAAGTTAACATTGTCATAATTCGACAGTTGAGTGATTTTGAAAAGCATTTCACTTCAGTTTACTTGAAATCACATTTCCCATGAAATTAAAAAAAAAGTTATATGAAAAAGTGATTTTTTTTTATCATCATCAATCCTCTTGTTTTTATTATAAATCACATAATAATTTTTTTTCGTTTAATTTTGAATGTGTCATTAAAAAAATGTAATAATCATTAAAAAAAGTAAGGAATTAGCTGCCGCAGCAAATCCATAGTTTTGAGTGCGTGTTCATTTTCATAATATTTTCATCTATTTTATTTAATAAATATTTCATATTTTCATTGAAAATGTCTTTTTAACGGTTTTTTTTCAATATTTCAAATCAATTTTTATTTTGACAGCTCGAATAATCTGAATCGGAATCTGAAATCTGAATTGTGATGAAATGAATGTATCACGTACCCTGTACAGAATATTTTAAATTATTACATTTTTAAAACAATTCAATTGATGTAATTGAAAAATGTAATTAAAAATAAAAAAAAAAAACCCTTAGTTTTGACGTTTCACTCAAAACAAAAATTTGATATATTTTTTTAATATTTTTTGTTATTTTTCACATCATTTATTATAAATTTTTCATGCATGAAATACACCGATGGCGCACTGATGAGCTCAAGTGTTAATTTTAATTCAAGCCGTGTGTGTGTGTGTGTATGATGTATGTAGGGAATTGGTATGGTAAATGTCTTTATATTTTTTATTATTATTTATCATCATCATCAACTTTTTTTTATTTTGATGAAAATAAATAAAAATATTTTAAGCGAAAACGATTAAAGTACACAGACTTTTTCGCAAGCGTTCATGTACAAGCTAAAATTAGATTGCATTCGTCTATTTTTAGGTATCACATATAAAATTATGTGTATGTGTGAAAAGTAATGAAAAAAGAGCCATTATAAATATTATGTTAATGCATGCTAATATTAAATTGTATCGCATAAAAAGTGACGTCTCACGTTCTCATGTCATGAATAAATTAGAGGTGGGTAAAATGTTTATTATGTGAATATAAAAAAAGAGTCATAAGAGAAAAAATAAATAATAAAAAAAAACCAGAAGCGGTTAAATAACAGAGTAATAATTTTCGAATGGTCTTAGTTCATGTTTTGCAAGGAAAATGGAAAATAAGATTTAGATAAATGGCTAAATTAAGTTAAAATTTAACTTTTTTGCAGCAACCCTTTTTTTCATTTAAGTAGAGTGCACTGAAGCTCAGTGCTCGCACTTCGACTTATAAGATCTTTTGTGCTTTTCCTTACGAAGGGATCTTAGTTCTCCTTCAATACATCAAATTCGTCAAAAAAATTTAAGATTACTTTAGGATCTGTGTTAACTACAGTGAATGGGAGTTGGAAAGCCTTCCCTGAAGTAGCGAATCCTCACTCTAGCCAACTCACAGAGGATATGCTTTTATGTTTCATCCTCTTCTAGGCAGAGCCTGCAGGTGCTTGAATCACTCCTTTCTATACTGTTAAGATGACTGCGCAGAAGGCAGTGTCCTGCTAGGGTCAGTTTTCTAATGTCTTTTTTGTCCAATTGAAGATCATTTCTAATCTTTTCTTTGAACAGTTCACAAACTCTTTGAATTGTGAAGATGCTGGTGTACTTTCATCTGTTTTCACCCATTTCGAGATGAATTTTTTGAAATTGCTCAAACTTACTCCGCAAAAAGGCTCAAGGCCAATAAATTTCCCCTCAGCTCTCTTCCTCTCCAGTTCATCCGTCATTTCATTACCTTCGATCCCTACATGACCTGGTAACCAATGTTATTCGATGATTTTTTGACCAACAGCAACCCTTGGGCAAAAAAAAGCAAGATTGTAAGTTGAAAACGCCCCGCAGATCACCCTAAATAATATCCATAGACTAAAGAGTGCCCCATAATATTCGAAATTTTTATCCAAATCAACAGAAAATATCAACACTCTGTAACTGTCAATCAAAGATCTTCGTCTGCGGACCAAATCAATTTGGATTGCGGAGTGTTTTCAACTTACAGTGAATGTTTTGTTCAGATTTGGCCAATTTTAATGGCTAATCCAAATGCACTTGACTTAACCACACAGTGCACTGCATTCGTTAGAATTTCTCATTTTTATTACCTATTACCATTAAAGTGCCAGGCGTCTCCACTTTATTGTTTTCTTTTATTTATCTTATTTTTTTTTATCAATCATAAAAATAATAATAATAATTGAGATGTTTTTTTCCTTTGAAGAGGAAAAACTCAAACAGATATCACAACAGGCAGTTGAGATAATAATAATAATAATAATAAATACATAAAAATCAATTTGTTTTTTTTTCCTTTTCTTTGTTTTCTCCTTCTCTCGCATCATATCCACATCATTGATATCCCAAGTACATTTGAAAATAAAAAAAAATATAATTCAATACATACTTAAATAAAGACGAGAAAAAAACACTGTTCAGAAGCAAATCATTTACTTCCACTTCAGTAATCTATAAAACATAATAAAAATATCGTATCGTAAAATATATTTTCTTCTTTTCAAATATATTGGAATATATTCGCTGTAATGTTATTTTAAGTACATTTTTATCAATATCATGCAAAAACATATCTTGATTCAAATCAGATCATTGTTGGTTTTTCTCAGCTTTTGTTTAAATAATAAATAAATAAAAAAGGAAAAAATATATACAAAATTTATTCAAAGAATTTTCAAAAGCATTCTATGTTATTTTATATATATATTTTTTAAATATCTAAATTATTGTTATTGCACCACAAATTGTGGTTATAATGAACCGAAAATTTAAAAAAAAAAATGAATTATATTAAAAAGTATGCATAATAAATGAAATATGTGAGTCATAAAAAGATAGGAATATACAAAAAATTATTATTATTGAATAGCGCACAAATTGGGATGTTTATGTACTTTTTATTATGCATCAAATATTATTTATTTTGTATTTTATTTGAATAATAAACCATTATAATAATGTGTTTCAAGTAAAAATGGATTTTAATGGAGGTTTAGCATAAAAATTGAAAAAATTCTCTTATGATGAGTTGAAAGTTCTCTTACATTGAGCACGAATGTATGGAGAAAATTTAAAAATATTTTTTAAGGAATTACTTTTGGAAAAGCACATAACCATGATATTTCCTGCTTCGAGTCAAATCTGATTATCGTTAAAAACAAATCAAAATTGATACATTTTTTGTTTGGCAAACACTATCCAAATAAATTCAATTCTTCTTTTCTTTGTTGATCTTCAAACCACTTTATATCTTTTATTGACAGATTTCTTTTATGGTATCCAAAAAAATGTCTGTTTTCATGTAATTTTATTACAACTGATTTTTAATGGTGCTGTTCCGTCACGACATTGCATGGCACTAACATGGCTGAACTTGATTCTAAAATTTTTTTAACAGTATTCTAAGAAACGTCTCCTTGAAACTTAATTCTATAAGTCAGTCTAATCCCAGGAAGTAAATTCTCAAGACAAGGTCACTGAACGACCCCTCTTACTTAAAAAAAAAATTAAACACAATCTTTAGAAACACACATTTTTTACCAAACTACATTACTAACACATCATGTCGCTCAATTCTGTCCTTTTTTTATTTTTATTTTGCCTTTTGTTCCGCTTCAATTGTTATTTTTTTTTTATTTTAATGTTAACAGTGTGAAAAATAAATGTCATGACAAAAAAAAATTAAGAGCAGTTAAAGTAAGGAAACAGAAACAATAACTAAGGTCATTAAAGTCATGAATGTGTACATGGAAAAGTTGCTACTTTTACCCAATTGAAATTAAATGATTCTTTTTTTTCTCTTTCTATTAAAAAAAAGAAAGAGCAAAAAAAACGAGGTCAATATCATTGAAATTCTGTTTCACGTTTCATGTTCTTTAAAATTGCGTTAACATTATTATATTTTTGACATTTTCTTCCCAAAAATTTACATAAATTTAAAAGCATCGTTAGCAGTAGAAAACATCAAATACTTTTTTTATTCTTTTTTTCGTGATTATAAATTTGAATAATTTTCATATTCATTTATTCAAATACATTCAGGTTAAAAGAGTTAAAAGATAAAAAGCAATTTTGGTACTCAAACCCATTAATGTACTACCGAGAATTAAAGTACAAGAATATTTAAAATACTTTTACCTTTAATTTCACAGTGAGTGTAACGCACTCACGTTCATTCTTAGAAATCCCAACACGCATATAGAAACACACGCACATGCTCTAACACCCCTTTTAACCACAACTAACTTTTTTTGTACAGCTAAATCACCTGTGCTTAGAATTTAAAATAAAAGTACAAATCATGCTCTCATTTTTCTTTTTTTACTGTTATTTACTATTCTTTTTAAGAAAACAACATCAATTTTGAATACATTATAAAAAAAAGCATTAAATTTCACATTTTATTTTTTTTCCGGTTACAATAGAAAGAACAAAATGACATACAAGTAAAATCTCATTTATCAACCTATTATTTTGATTATCATTTCACGACATTTCATATCATCTCATATTATAATATTTTCATATTTTTTTGTTATATTTTTATTATAAAAATGATGCAAAATATATGCAAAAATATATTATTATGAACATACACAAAAAAATACATGACAGTGCTAGTGACAGCACACACACATACACATAGACAAACGTACAAGCAAAGATCTTGTTAAATGTCAACATATGTAGATCGTAACTATGAGGCGGTTTAAGTGGGTAGTATACAAATTTCAAAAGAGAAAGAAGAAAAAAAGGTAAAAGATTTAGAAAGAATCAGAGAGACAATGTTGTCATGTCTGATGTTACCTTTTTTTGCTTGCTATGAATTCGTTTTTTTGAATTTTATGAAAAAATTTAAAGTTGAGTTGGAAAGAAAAATGCGCTATTGTGACTATTTTGTTGTCCATGATACTTATCTCACTCATATGTGTATTTTTAAATTGTTTTCGACTATATTAAGCAATAGTGCTTATCGACCTTAAGTTCAATTTCAACACCCGTCGACATGACGTCCTGAGTAGGCTTTTTCATGTTTGTTGTCCAAAGTATGGTTGCTGCATACAATTGCAATAAGTGTAAGTACTTTTAAATACAATCTTAGACAAATTTCTCTCAACGGTTACTTTTGACCCTAGATTTTCTTTGAACAAACCATTTTTCATGTATTCCAAGAACTTGTTTTACTATTTTCATTTATTTTGTTTTGAGTGCCTGGCATTTGTTTTCAGTACCCAGATCTTGTTTTCAATTTGTAATAAATTCATGCATTTTTAACCTTAAAAATTGAATTTTACCTATTCCTTATTATTATTGAAACCATTTAAAACTATCTAAAAATCAATATTAAAACTAAGTACAATCCAAAGCATAGTTTAAATTCCCAACTAAATACAATAAACCACCAGGTACATTTCAAATTGTTTCTTTTTCTTAAAAAGTCAGGAGATTATGTTAAGGATTTTTTTTTTCGATATGATGATTGGATTTTTAGCTTCACTCTTCCACTAAGTAATCGTAGCAATGACATTCTTTCAGTTCTCTTATTACTTCTTTTTTGTGATTTTATTGGGTTAAGAATCCTCGTTACATACTCAAACTGATATAATTTGATTGAAAAAGGTGACGGTAGAAATACCCCAAGCGGTTATTAAAAATGAAAACTAGTTTTATTTTGGACCTTTGAATATGTTCCATGAAAGCGAATTCTTGTTTCACTAAATTTAACAGCTTTTACTTTAATATCTCCGGACTTACAGGGAGATCAAATTTAAAAGTCACCAAAAATACGCTTACTAAAATATTTAATAACACATTTACTCTTTTTTCAATATTTTTCAATGCTCCCAAACATCTGATTATGTTTTCTTGCAAAATTTGATACTTTTATACTTTTTTATACACCAAAAAAAATAATCACATTATTGGTCGTGTTGACATTTTGCGAAACATCAAATATTTAATGATTTCTTATTTTTTTTCTCGTGTTTTGTATCGATCAAATTACCACTTTAATGTTATTTTTTTCTGTTTTTTTTTCTTTGTAAGAATGTCAAATTTAATATATTAAAATATATTTTCTTGTCTTTTAATATAGAAAATAGTCTGACCCTCTTTTGCATTTTCGTATCATAAAAATTAAGTTAAAAGGATGTTGAAAATGATTAATTAACATGTCTATGTTTTTATATTTATTCAATTTAAATTTACAGCTTTAAATTTACATGTTTCTCCTTAAATTTGGGTGAATAATGAACTAAAATGTTGTTCATGTAAAGAATTTCAGATACTCTGAAATTATTTTTCATGGAATATGATACTTAAAACCAAAATCTAGAAAGATCTTTGATTTTTTTGCGAATTTCTACCTACATTTTATTTGAAATACTTTTGAAAATCAACAACAAATACATATTTCACATAATTTATTGAACCTTGAAAATTTTCTTGTATGAAATTCATCTGTTTATAACCAGACGAGTTCATCAAGTAAAACAAAGAAGATAAGAATAATTTCGTTACATTTGTCAAATAAAATTTTTAAGCTTGAACATCATCTCCCCAATTTATTTTCCTTCCTTTCAAAAAAAAAAATTAGACAAGAAAAAACAGATACCATAGTAGCATTTTATCGTTATTCGCATCTTCTAATTTCATTATTACATAAATTCTCGTTTCTAGTTTAATATTTTATCATATTTGATGATCCATCGCTTTACTTTATTTATAATACTTCATTTAAATAAAACTCCTCTCAAATTTATGAATGACAAAAAAATGTAAATGATAAAAAGATGGTTCATTTTTATTCTCGGTATAATTTTCATCATTATTATTCTTATTTTTGTTTTATGATTCGCCTTATTATAAGTGCGTTTATATTTTGTATCATCATCATCAAGTACTCACTAGTTGAAGCGCTTCGTCTTTCTTTTATTTTTAAAGAAACAATTTTTGATGTAAATATACGATTAGAATAATGTTGAAGATGGTCCATGTAAGATATAAAACGGGATATTGTATGAGACGGCTTTAAGAAACATCTCTGATTTCAAGAAAAATATGAAAGAAATTTGATAAATTATTTTTTCCTCTCACTGCATTAAATATAAGAACAGATCATATCTCAAAAATTTTTCATGGTTTTTATTTTAAATTAAAGATTAAAGATATATTTTTGTTATTTTAGTATAATAATTTTGGCAAGTCTTTGGATGGTGGAAAGTTCACGGGTTCCCTGAGGAGTACACTTTCAAACCAAAACCAGTGAGACAGTGGTAATTTTTAACAAACTTCGTTGTCTTCAGATCAGATCAGATTTCTAAGGCGGTCTCAGAAAAGAATCAGGACACAAACCTACAGACGGGTCTATTGTGCATACCCAGTATCATCATATCTGATGAAGAAGGCACCAAATTTAGAGAAACAACTAAAGAAAGAATTCCACTAGACCTGGTTCAGTCCAGGAAAGTGATCACACCTTCTCAGAAAGCTAAGAAGGGCAGACACCTTCACTTTTGTGATGGAATCAACACTGGGAAAGTACTCACCCAACGTGATTTCACGCAGTCTGGCATTCTTGGGACATGCACAAAGCAGATTCGTTGTATTACTTTTCTTTTCCAGGTTTTCCATTGGACCCAATGGTCTCATTTGTCCAAATGGTTTTGGGTTGAGAGTAAATTGACCTTACTGTAATCAGTGAATTTGAACAAACCTAAAGCAGATCCATTTTGAGCTGGAAATTCCTATTTACCGTTCACCAATCATCCAGAGAAGCTCAAAATTGTTAAATTGATTTATTTCCTTTTAAAAACGTCTTAAGCGAAATTTCTCTTCTTTTTAAAAAAAAACACTTAAAACCAATAAACTGTCAATCATTAAAACGCCACTAAAAACGTTTAATTTCTAACCAATTTTCATTAAATTCATCCCCATTTAATTAATATACCTTAAATTATTCTCCAGTGCCTCTTTTTCACTTACTTTACAATGTTAAAATCTAAGAAAAACAATTAAGAACACTTGATGGATATTCAAATTAAAATTCATAAACAAGATATTAAGTGATGACAACGCATAAAGTTGTATAAAATTTATATAAAAAAAAAGTACTCTTATAAAATGTTTCTCATTGAAAATTAATGTGAGTATAAATTAAAAGCAAAGTGTAACAAACTAAAGTAGTGCCATTTAGTTCCTTAAAATTATCTTTTAAATGTGTATTTCAATTAAGCAATACATGAAAGTTATGAAACTGGTGATGAAATTTTAATCAACATTTAAATTTTAATCTATCAGAGGGAAAACATGAGCTTATTAAATGATAAGTTAATATTCAAATTGAATGTGATGAAGGATAAAGTTTGTGTTGCTAATTAATAATTTATCATGTTTTTATGTGTGTGTGTGTGTATTTTCAACTAATTTGATCAAAGATACAAAAAGGAATTGCTCAATTTTTGTATTTTATTAATGTTTTGTTAACTGAAAAATGAAAAAGGTTCAAAATTAAATTAAAAAATAACTTTAATATTCACTTTGATTTTGATATGAACACACACCACAAAGAAATTTATTCAATTATCCTAAACCTCAAAATATATATGAATTATCTGAAAACAGATTTTTTTTGTTTTTTTTTTGTAATGAAAGAAGATACCAAAAACTTCATCAATTTAAATTGGATGTTGCCCATAATGCGAAAAATTATTTCCCTACTTTTTTTGGTTCTCATTTTTTCTTCACAAGTTTTTTGTTATCCTTAAACTTTTTTTTTACAAATCAAGTCGAGTGAATAAATCAAAAGCACACACTTTTCCCAACAAGAAACAGTGTGAGAAACGATACGATGAATTGGAAAAGAAGAAAAAAAAATTCAGCGAAAGAAAAAAAATAAAACACACACAAAAAAATTTAATAAAAAGGTTCACGTCACGTAATAATAAATAAAAATAAAAGAAAAAAAATCTTGTTTTTCATTTCAAAAAAATAACAACAAAAAAAAATGTCGAATGCAGTTGAATTTTTAAAGACATGAGATGAAAAAATAAACAATTTTGAGGAGATGAAGCAAATAAAATGTATTAAATGAAGAAAATCTACACGAGTGATCCAATTCAAAAGATCAAAAGCAAATTATTTTGAAATTTAAATGTGAGAAAATTATTTGGAATTCACATTGGAAGGAAATTGATGTGCAACTGCCGCTGATGCCCTTCTTGTTTTGTGTCTCACTGTTCATAAAGCCTGTACTAAAATCATCAGTCGGACCAATTGTGCATACCCGTTATCATCATCCGAGGGCCTTAGCTTTTATTCTGTCATTCCAAGCAGTCGCCACCTTTATCTAGCCTTAAACTCAAATTAAGTAGCCGGAAAAAGGGACATTTGAGATTTTAAAGTTTCATGGTCAAGGTGAAAATCGAACTACCAACCTAAAGATTGATCATGCATGGTTGAGTTCCCTGTAGTGTTCAAGGGCGGATTGAAAATTATTAACGGCCCTGGCATTCTGTATGATTTTCTTTCAAATTAACGCTACACTTAACTTTTACATGACGATCAACTTCAGTCTTTCTGGCATTTGCCAGATTGCCCTTATGGCTAAAAAAAGCCTTTTAAAAGTATTTTTCATCAACCACAACGATGTTGGTCACAAGACAGCAACTTGCTGGTGCAGGGCATCATCGTATAGTCCGGTAGAATACTTTGTATTTTTTCTTTATTGGTATAATTCAATGATTCAGTACATGAACCTTAATTCTATTTCGGTAGTTTCTTGTTGAAACTTCTTATCTTTGACATACACCATTGGTATTTATGTTTGGGTGTCTTTGCTGTTGGTGCGTAGAATTTCTACTTCCTCAGGTTCACGAGATCTTATTTTTTGTTCCGGTTTTATGCTGTACTAATCCAAACTGGAGAAAAATCACAATTCCAGCACTTTGATTTTTTCTGTCTGCTCCGAGTATCCAGCCCGTGACATCCAGTATACTAAGCTAATAGCTTAACCACTGGACTATGCAAGCAGATGATTTTCGATCAAACTATTCCACTCAAATGGGTTCTTGATTTTGTCAGTGGACCCTTTCATGTCGTGGTTGTTGTAGCGGTCTTGTCAGAGTCTTCTAAAGTTCCATTTTTGCCACCTTAATTGGATTGGACCAGCGGTCTTTGATCGACAGGCTAGTAGGATGACTAGGGCATTCGAAAAGGTGAGCTACATCATATGATGAGCTATGGCATAATGAGCACGTATCAGAATCGGATGTATCAATACGGCTTAAATTGCGATTCGTCAGTTTTAAGATTCCAGACCATAGCTGAGCCAATGCCGTTCTTGTCTCTCTATGGAGTTTGACTTCGTCTACCGATATCTCGGACGGTGGTTCACTCAGGGCCTTGTTTGCTTCATAGCTGTTTGTTGTGTTAATGACGGTAGCCATGTGTAGTAAATGGACCCGTTCATGGGTTTAACTGCTAATTCTTCGTAATTTAGGTCACGATAAAGCCTGGTTTCGTCTAAAGATAGAAAGTCCAATAAAATACTAGATAAAAAATGTCTTCCAAGTATCACCATTTCTAATCGATTAAATACCAACCGGATAAGAGATATGTGTGACTCATTATAATCAGGATACTCACCTTCAAATAATCTTCCGTTTTATTTCTTGTATTTTATATTCCAATTTTTCCCAAATCTTACGTGTTTTGTCCAAAAATAAACGACTTTTTTATGATACTTTTCCTTTTTGTGATATCTCCCTCCTGTTGTGAAATGTATTTTTAAAGATTATTTATTTTAATGAGCTTTTTTATATTTATATTTTTTTTCTTGGATTAATTATTTTATTCTCTTCTTCTACTTCAATTTAATTCATGAATTTGAATAACATTTTTCTTTTTATATCTTTACTTTTATTATTTTTTTTCTTCTTAAAAAATTTTTTTAAATAGATTATGATAATTTTTGGTTACTACAGAGCTAAGCTTATTATAATTTTTTAAATGATATTCAATATTGATTGATGATAATTTGAGATTAATTTAATCCACTTTCATGTTTAATTGAAAATTTTTTTCGTGTGGTCACTCAATTTTGTGTATCAGAAATTTTCCATGAATAAATAGTCACTTTTCACCTTAGACCTTTTTCACACTATCGATCATGTCATTATCTTTGTGTGTTTTTTTTCTCTCGTTATTTTTTTATCCAATTTATCGCAGACATCACAGTAGGATGTTACGGAATTCATTACACCAATGACAGGTGTTTGTCTTTTCTTTATTATTCGTTTTTATACATTTTTTCATCATATTTTTTTTGTTGTCTTATTTCAATTTTCATTCTATTTCTTTTCGCTTCTTCTTCTTTTAATTTTTCTTTATCTTTTTATTTTATGTTTAATTATAAAAAAAAAACAATTTACTTTTTTTTCATTTATTTTCTTCAATTTCATCTTTGAACTGATATTTTTAATTAAAGGGTGTGAGAATTTAAATTTTTATTTTCTTGAAATTTATTTCAATAAATTAAATGAAATTCAAATAAAACTTTATAAGATATCAAATAAGCTCATAAAAAGTGGAAGAAGAAAAAAAAATCAAGATCCCTTTTTTCCACATGACATATTTTAAAATTTAATGAACCTTTTTCACTTTACATGTCGTGGTTTATAGATCGTTTCAAATGATGTAAAAAACTTCTTTTTTTTATTTAATTTCACGTTAACGTCTTTCATTTTATTTATTTTTTGTTTATTTTCATAATATTTGGTTTTAATTTAATATTTTATTTTTTTTTGTTATTATTAATTTATTTTTATGTATTTTTTTCATGTTGATTGTTATTTTTTTATTTTTATTAATATTAAAGGTAATATTTTTTTAATGTTTTTTTTCGTGCTCACATTATACAAATAATAATAATAATAGAAAAAAAACAATAATTTATATATAAGATATACACACCCACATGATAGTGTGTCGATCTGAGTCACACGACGATTAAACTACAACTGAAATAATCTGAATTTGATTAAATTGCTGGAGGGTCTTGATACGAATAACGAATTCAATTTTTTTTTGCATGTAGTACATACACATACATGTATGTGAATTGTGTAGATGAGAACTGTGTGTATGATCGTGGGAAATTTGAGTAAAATTCTCAATGTTACCGTACGTGCATTGGTCTGTTTAGTGTGATAAAAAGAATTTTCCTTGTTTGTGCGCAAGAGAAGTGTTGTAATGTGTGAAAATGTGTCGTTAAAGAGAATTTGCTTTACTGATAAGACGTGTAATGTTTTGATTTATTGTTCAAATATTATTTCATTGAATTTTATTTCAATTTAAAAAAAAACAAGGCGTCTCCATTTAACTTCAATTTTGAATTTAAACATGTAAAAAACCAGGCGTTTCCATTTAAAATTCAATTTAATTTTGATTAAATTTCAATTAAATAAAATTAAAAATTGATGATCAAATTCAAAAAAATTTCCCCTCATTCACATTTGATCGTTACATGCAACAATTTTCCACTCAAGATACCGGTATTTGATTCGTGAAAAATTGTCTCTCTCTCGTGATTTTTCGTTAACCACTGCTGATTGCTGCAGTATTGCAAAAATCATCTCCGATACCTTTTTATTTTAATTTTTGTACCTCTTTTTTTTTATTATTTTTATAACATAAATTTATGTGATTTTATCTTCATTGTGTCTTCGATAAAAGTTCATGTGTATTTACCACGATAAAATGATATGATATTGTGTTTAAGAGATGATCTTAAATAAAATTGAGTATTTTACGAAACGGAAGACTTTTATACATACATATGAGTGAAATTTATGTTCACAATACACCTATTTTAATAAAAATAAAATTTATTATACTTTGATGCCTTTTTGTCTAGTTTTGCGTGTAATTTTATCACATCACAGGTAATGTCAAAAAAGGGGTTTCAAAGTAAAGTAAAGTTTAATAATCATAAAAATTGTTTTATTTGTCTTTGCAAGAATGTACTTAAATGAAATAAAATAATCATCATTATCATCATGGAAACTAAACTCAAATATATAGTAGTAAAAAAAATACGAATAACAACGAAAATTTGTATGATAAAAGGTTACACGATGAAGACAACAACAAAAAAAATGTAATAATATAAAAGCCTGCAAGTAATGTTTATTATACTTTACGGTTTTTGATATTATTACAAGATTATCATTATTTTATTTCTTGTATATGTGCAGAAAATAACAGGAACGTGGTAAGAAAGACATGTGCAAGGTAAAATGATTCTGCAGTTTATATATAAATTTTACTTTTTGTGTTATGTTACTTTTGTATGTGTGTATGTGAGTTGGGTTTTACCTGTTACTTTTAAATTATGAAGAAGCTCCCTTTTTTGTTACTTATTGAAAATAATAAGACAAAAAAATTTTAAAATAAAGCCTCTGCACACTCAATAGAAGCAATTTTTCTTCAGTTGTTCGGCTTCTAGGAGTATTTGAAGCAAAAGAGATCAAAAATCATGAAATCCATTACAAAAATAGGTTTTGTATCAAAATTTAAAACTTTTTTCACAGAATTATATTAAAATTTTGCGTTTAATCAGCCCAACAACACAAATTTATAGTGGAAAATGCGCCCTCTATGGGCAAAAAAGTGAAAAAAGAGCCTTACTTTGACTCCATACTGCCAAAACCCCTCAAAACCGATTTTAAAGATCAGATAGTCAAATGACGCTGAAACACCTCTAGTTTAAAGATTTTTAAATAGAATTTTGGTTATTGAGGATTTTTTTCGAGAAATTGGACAAAAACTGAAAAGTACGGTTTATGAGTTATCCTTATATTCAATAACTCTGTAACCATATCTCGGAGGTAAACAAAATATTCAGCCAACTTATAGATCTATTCAAGATCTACAACATTGCCATACACCATTTTACCAAGTTTAGTACAAAAAACATGATTTTTTAGTGAAAAACCCGCAAACGAAGCGTTTTTTTGCAGTTTTAGGCTATTTTGACCCAGTTACATACGATTTTTGACCTTGAAATATTCTACAAAAATGTTGCCCTATTTATCTTGAACAAAATTGCGATACATCACTTTTGTCCTTTTCATACAAAAAGTTGGTTTTTGAGTGAAAAATGAACTGCATGTAATATTTAAACAATGCTAACTAACACATGCCAATATCTGTCATTTCTAACTTGTTGATTTTAAAAGCACTTATCAAAGAAATACACCTATGGTATATTCAGCAAAGTTGTAGAAAATTAATAGTTCTTTAACTTTTTTTTTGAGTGACTTGAATGGTTTTCATATAAAAAATTGAATTTTCATCAAAAAACCTAAAATTTGATACAAAATTACGCTAAATTTGAGCTTCTTTTCTTCTTTTCATTAGATTTGTTGAAAAAAAAGTGTTTTGTATATTTTACAAAAATGTTGTCCTGATTATGCTGAATAAACTTATCAAAAAAAAATAATTTTAATTTTTAAATAGATTTTATGGTTTTAGACCTCTTTGGCTTCAAACACGTAGAAGGCGAACCACTGAAGAAACAATTATATTCAGGAGCTCATATTTTTCCAGAAAGAATAAGGAAAAAGCCTACAAAGTTTCACTGATCAATCTGAATGGGATTACCGTAATCATTTTTTTTCAAAACTGTATCGTTTATTCTACGGCTTCTTAAGATTTAAGATTTTTTAAAAAATTCACTTTGTAACACTAAAAAAAATATCAAAAAATGTAAGCCCATAAAAAAAGCGAAATATGAATTTTAACATATTTAACTTATCATAATTCGTAACTATGATTCATGACAACTACAAACGAAAGAAAACTACGATGATGATGATGAAAAAGCATAAGATATGCATTTATGATAATATTTGCAATGCACAAGAGAAACACCATATTTACTTTTCATTTTACAAATTCATTGCAAATTCATATGAAATTCTATTCATATTTAAATGTGTTACTTTTTATGCTTTTTTTATGATGTAAAGTTATAAAAGACAAAAAAAAAATATTGTTTTTTTTTTTGGAAATTTTCCAAGTCCAATAATGTATGTGATACTTGGATGAGTAGCAAATTCTTGTAATGATGTTGTTAATGGTATGAAGTTAAATTAAATACAAATAAAATAATAACAATTTGGGTTTGTTTTGTTTGTATTATTATTAAGTGGATTATGATGAATGGTAATTAAGTGTAAAAAGTCCCTTCGAGATAAAATCAAGTTTTTGTTAGGATTTAAAGGCAAATGTGTTTGAAATATGAAATGTATGGAATAAATGAATTTAAAAAGTGTCGGTTTCAGAAGCTGAGTCAACACTTTGAAGGAAAAATTGTCAAACAGGCACGAGATTTGAACCACTGTTAATTGACGAGGTAATTTTTGCGATTCAAGGTTTATTAACGATTCATTTTTTTCACCATCCGTGGTTTTTGTTGACACAGACGGACACACGTATGGTCCACATTTCATCAAATGGACAAGAAATGTGCTAAAAAACCCATTTAAGCCTGCTTGGCTAGCGAGCAAAAAACAGAAATCCCTGAAAAGAGGCAAAAATCTGAAAAAAAGAGCAAAATAAGTCTAAGGGACCTCAAAAGGTGACTTATGATCGATCCGCTGAGCAAGCATTGGAATCACAACGTCACCGCTGATTCTGGGCTGTCTGGGCATCCTAAAGAAATCTATCTAGCAGGCAAAACTGTCAAAAAAACGACCTGTAGAAAAAATCCTATTAACGGATATTCATAAAAAAATCACCTCATATCATCCCAAAAAAGCCCTCTCTCCTTCCCTCATCACCTTGAAAATCTCTTGATCCAATTATAAAATTATCTTACAATCTTAACACTCTATTAATGAAATGCAATTTTAAGTGTGACTGACACACGTTCAATTCAATAAATTTAAATGAGAAGAAAAACAATTGATGAAATCAATTTGAACTCTCATGTTCTTTAAAAATACATCACTCGAGAATCGTAAATCTTGAATCTGATTCAATTGAGTGTGATAACGCATTAGTTGCGTTTTGATCGTGTAATTGTCGATTTTATTTATTTCATTTCAAAAAATAATCGGATAGTTAGCAGAATTAAAAAAGGTCGGTTTTAGTCAGAAATTTTTATTTGAATTTTAAATGAATTAATTTTTCTGTTGATTTTTGATTAAAATAAAGACTAATAAAAGAAATGGACACTTTAAACAATCGTCGTTTATCTCCCGATACAAAAAAAGAGCTCGTTAATCGTTGCATTGAGTCTCTCACCCATGCATGTCAATGCAAAAATGCATCATGTGAATTGGCTGCTTGCATTAAATTGAAAGAAATTCTTGAACACACAAAGGGGTGTGCATTGAAAATCACGGGCGAGTGTAAAATGTGTAAACAATTAATCGCACTTTGTTGTCATCATGCGAAAAATTGTGACAATGCATGTTGTGAAGTGCCATTTTGTCCAAATATCAAAGGATTTTGTTTGGAACAAGATTAAATCATAATTTTTATTTTTTTATAAAAATAAAATTTAAATTTCAACACAAAAATATTGAATTTTATTGTTCATTGACTAATCTATTGCTGCCATTATTATTCATGTTGTTCCCTCTTCGATAACTAACAATTTCAGATATTCGCAAATTGTATCGTTTACTTATTGTAGTCAATGATAGCAACGCAATTTCAGCACAAATAAACACAATGAGGAACATGATTATTAAATTTCTAAAAATATGTGAAGAATTTTTGTTTGAATGTGTGCCGTCATCACAACTAATCCCTTGATACTCTGTTGAATTGTCAGATGATGTGCCATCATTGGCATCCAATATCTTGATTACCGTATAATTTTTTAAATATCCCAACATTTCTTGCACGTAAGAGCAGTTGAAGGAATTTCCATTGATCCACATTCCTTTTAACGATGGCAATTTATAATTTATTTCCTTGAAATCGATTTCTTCCAATTGATTTTCTTCAATTTTAAGCATTTCCAGGCTCGAGAGTCCCTCTAACCAGTCAAAATCGAAATGTGTCAGCGATAATTTGGAGAGATGAATTGATTTCAAGCTCACTAATGACGAAAAAATACCAGCTTTCAATTCAATTTTCGTATCATCCAAATAAAGACGTTTCAATTGACGAAGTTGACCGATGTTAGTTAAATCTTTGACTGGATTATCGGAAACGTGAAGTTGGATTAACGATGAAAGTTTTGTGATATTTGAAAGGGATTCAATTTTGTTTTTGCTCAATGAGAGAAGTTTCGGTTTGAAACTCTTTTCGATGAAAATTTCCCGGATTTCATTGAATGGCGCATAAACTTCACGCAATGTTGCATTTTCCGACTTTGATTTCAATGTAACTGACTTCAACTTATTCACGTGTAGATAAAGAGCACGTAAACTCTCGGTATCTAAATTCAAGGTCAGATTTTCCAATGCATTGTCATCCAAATGTAATGTTGATAATTTTGTGTTCTTCACAAACGTGTCCGGATCAATCTTTTTTAACTGACATTCAGAGAGGAAAATGTGTTTCAAGTTTGTAAGTGATGCGAAAATCTCAGGTTCAATGAAATCCAATAAATTTTGCGTCAAATCCAGCCATTGCAATTTTTTCAATGTACTAAATGCGTTTTTATGGATTTTTCTTATCTTATTACGATGAAGTGAGAGCTCTTTCAACTCCGACGCTCCTTTTAACGCATTTTCAGTTATTTCTGTTAATTCATTGTGATAAATGTTCAGCTCATGTAATTTTGATGCATTTTTAAATGTAAAATCCTTGATTTCACTCATTTCCGCCTTGTACACATTCAAAATCCCGATATTGGGAAGTTGGTTCATGAGCTCAACAGGAAATGAATGGAACACGGATTGACGGATTTTCATTGAATTGAATGGAAATTCATCGATATTTGTGATTAGCAGTTTAGCATTGTCCGGTAAAATTAAATCAATTATCGCACAAACCACGGGCTGGTCTTTGCTTTCACAAATTTCAAGGTAATCTGTCTCGTATTCACACTCAACTTCGATTTCCATCGCATGAAGCAGTGAAAGTTGAATCACCAATAAAATTAGAGGAAATTTTACTTTCATATTTTTATCAGATCAAAAGATATGAGAACGCGTCACTTTAAAGTCTCGATTAGAACTGAATTAATGATAAAAATTTTGACTTACATTGCAATTCTTTCCTTATTATCGTGATGATGCTACTTCTGTGTGTGTCATTTCATGTATTCAACCTTGATCTTGATAAGTATTTTGCTTGATTTTGATTGAGTGTGGGCGTAAAAACAATCCATTTCAATTAGTGGATTACGATAAGTGCCTTTAATCAAATCTTTAATGTCAATGATAAAATTGTTTATATTGTTTTGCGTGTTATTTAACCTTATTTCAGTCTCAAATGAATTTTTATTACAATTTTTTGGTATTTGAAGAGAAAATCTCATTTTAATTTACAAGCAAATCCAAAAGCACGCCAACCTAAAATTCAATTCCTGGAATTCAAATTTTTTTTCAATTAAATTTCTTCAATGGAGATGGCGCTGCACACCAAAAGTTCTCGGTTTCACCACAGGTGGCGGAAAAAACGCGGTATAACTGACAAATTTTGTTAGTGTCGTTTTAGTTGTGAACGTTTTGCGTCCAATAAATAAAAAGAATATAATTTAACAGTAAAATATCTAATAAAAATAATTAATTTCATAGAATTTAAGTAAATAAGAGTACAAACAACAATGGACGGAATAAATTGGCGACACACATTAGTTTCATGGGTAAGAAATCAAGAAAATACATTCATGGATGGACCTTTTCTTGAATTTACATCAATATAAATTAAATTTAATGACGCTTTATTTTCCATTTTCATTTAGATTAACCAAACAAATTTCATTGAGAAACCGATTGAGGACATCGCGTACTTTGATATAAATGAATTTTTTGCTAAGTTTAAGGAGAAAATGCTTGATCATGTTGAGATCAAGGAAGATTTAATGACTTTTATTAAAAGTAAGTTTCAATTCATTCTGATTCTGTTAAAAGTCATATTTCAATGAAATTTCCATTTAATTTTAGTTTACTATCCACAATTTGAACCCCACTTGGATGAAACGGGACAAATAACAGTCCCGGATTACATGTATATTTATTCCCTTTTCCTGCATTTCTCGTGCATCAAATTTCCGGATCCATTTTTCCAGCACAAATGTATTGTATTGAAACCGAAATGTCAGTCAGCAATTCAGGGTTTCCTGGAAATTCTAACAAAAACTGAAAAATTTGATCGAAATTCTCTGAGGACGGCAATTCATGAGTCGACACCTGCCTCACCAAGGTTATCGTTCTTACATTTGAATTTCAGTACACCGACACGGACTCCAAAGAATTTTAAGAATTCACCGCCGACTCCTACAGCACAGTTACTCGATGAAAAGGGGCGTGAAGTTAAATTGTTGAAAGCACAGCTTGAAAGCGAAAAGTATGAAAGGGGATTCCTCGAAGTCCAAATCAAGCAATACGAGGAACGTCTCAGTAAATTGGTGTCAGATCAGAAGCACAGTAATCAGGAAATTCTTGATTTACAAAACAAATTGCTGTCACATGAAACGGAAAATTTCTCACCGAATCGGATTATGAAGGAAGAGGAGGCGAAGAAAAAATTAAGACAAAAAGTTGCACTTAAAGATGAGCAAATTCTTCAATTAAAATTCGAACTTGATTCGATGAATGAAAAGTACAATGCACTCTCAGATAAATTCGCGTACACAGATAAGGAAATGAGAAAGAAAATGAGTCTCATTCAAGACCTGAATGGTGATGTGAATGAATTAAACATAGAATTGCAACAAAAATTGGAAATCATTGAAAATCTGCAAATGCAAGTCCAGGACTTGGAAAATCATATCAGTCAAACGAGAGCGAGTGTGCCTAAGGAGATCCTGGACAGTTCTGGTGATCTGTTGAATTTTAGTTTCAATCAAGGAGTGCAAAGTGGTGTCAATTGTTTCTCAGGTAAGACAAATTTTAATTTAAAATTTCAATTTCACTAACACACACTTTAATTTTCCATTACCCAGATGAAACCGAATCCGAAAACATGGGCGTAATTATTGACATTAAACTAAAAGAAACTGAGCGTGAGAACAATGAACTTCGAAATGAAATTAATCGTCACAATCAAGAATTCACTGCACACATTAAAAATTTACTCCTTAAACTTAATGCCGATCATCCCGTTTCCGAAGCAGTGACCTTGGAAGAGCACATTCAAGTTATGATCCAATCATATGAGGAACTCAATGCAAGGCATGTTGATTTGACGTCAAAAATGGAGAAGTGTCAATTGGATCTTCAAACAAAGGAAAATGAGTTAAATGAAATGAACAAAGTCCGTGATACACTGAAAGCTGAAATTCAGGAATCAAAAGAAGATGTAAAGCAATTAAATGAATTGAAAGAAGAATTGAAACATAAATTTGATCAATTAGAAGAGAAGTACAATGAAATTGAGAGTCTGGCGGAAAATGCAGCCAAAAATTATGATATGGAAAAAACGGAAAATAATCGACTCAATTCAGAGTTAACAGAATTGAATCAAAATTCCGTTAAATTGCAATCAGAGTTACAAGAAAAAATTATTGAAATTCAAAGTTTACATAAAAATATTTCCGAAGGATTGGAACGTGAATCAGATTTAAAGAAAATGCATGAAATTCTCGAAGATGATTACAAAAATATGAGTGAATCATGTGAAAAATTGAAAGCGAAATGTGCTGCCTATAGCAAAGAAGGACACAAAATCAAGGAGAAATTAAAGGAAATGGAGAAAAATCTTCAAGTCAGTAATGAAGTCCAAGAAACGCTACGAGCTGAAATTGAAAAACTCAAAAATGAAATGTCATTGAAAGAAACGAATTGTAAAAGCCTTGAAAATGACCTCAAATCATCACAAAACAAGGAGATGGAGCTCAAAAATGAAATTGATGACCTGAAAAATCAATTGACCGAAAATGAGTCAAAATTCAATGAAATAAAATCACATTTAGAAACAGCTTTAATTGAAGCTGAGTCGATGTCCAAGACATTAAATGATGAAATTTCAGAAAAAAATATTAAAATCGAAGAAATTTCACGTGACCTTGAATATACTCAATCAGAACTAAATGTAAAAATTGAAAATCTGAATCAAGAAATTGCAAATTCAAGTCAATCAAAGGCAGAAAATGAGAAAAATATGGGAATTCTCAAGGAAAATCATGCAAAAATGGTGCATGAACTCACTACAAAAATTGAAGAGCAAACAAACTCTCAAAATTTAATTGTATCACAATTCGAGGAAAAAATTTCAAATTTATCACACTCATTGAAAGAAATCACCGACGAAAAATCAATCCTTGAAAAGTCTTTGGAGGAAACGAATAATACAAAGACTAAACTCAGTCATGACCTTGAACGAGCACAGCACGAACTGGAAAAAGAACGCAGTGCGACAATAAACAGCCAGGAATTGCTCAATAAGACCATTGCTTCATTGAAAACTGAAATTGCATCAAAGGTAGCTGAAATTGATCAAATTAAGTTAGACTCTGAATTGAATGGAGATGAATTGACACAGCAGATCAATGAATTACAGGTAAAAAAACAATATTATTCAATTTTAAAGATCATTTTTTTAAATTTCTTTGTCCCTTAAATGACAGGTTGCTCAAATGAAGGCCGTGGAAGAGAAACGTGCTTTAGAGGAAAAGTCAAAATTGGAATTTAAGACCATGAAAGAAAGTTTCATTAAAGATCAATCCGCATTTATTGGAATCATGAATCAAAAACAAGATTCACTTATTGCTGCATTGAATGAAGTGCAATCGAGGATTGAAAAACTCCAGGAGATGATCCGGGAATTATCGATTCAAATTAAGACCGGAAAAGACATCAATCGTAATCTGAATCTCAAAAACAAGGAACTTGAAGAAAATTTAACTCAAGCAAAATCTGAAATAATGAACCTTGAATCATTAACCGCAAAAATTCCATCCCTAGAGAAAACAATTTCCGAATCAAAAGAAACGCATTCCAAGCTCTTGGAAGAAAATCGTGATTTGAAATGTCAAAACGAAAGTCTCTCTAACGTAGCAACGCGCTACTCACAAGCAATCGATACCGGAAATCGAACCATCGAAGAGCTCACACAAAACCTCAATTGCACAGACCAGGAATTGCAACGAGTCAATTCAGAGAAGAACGCACTTGAAAGTGAAATTCGAAGTCATCTATCAAACATCCATCAACTTGAAACTGATTTAAATGCAGCTGAAATTGAAATGAATGAATTTCAGTTGAAAATCAAAGAAAAGTCATATGAAATTGAAAAGTACCAAGGCTTGTATGAGGAAGAAAAACAACTAACGGAAAGCTTGAAACAAGAATTAGACATCAATAAAGGGGAAAAAAGTGCCTTAACTGATAGTGTGAAACAATTGGAAACTGAATGTGTCTCAATTTCCGATAAATTAGAAGACTTGAAGCAGTCACATGAAAAAATGAGTTCAGAAAAAATTGAGCTTGATTCACAAATCACGCTGTTAAATGAAGAAAAAACCGTTTTAATTCAATCTCTTGATAAATTATCAACTGAAAATCATACGTTAATGGAAGAGAATGACGCAATCAATTCAAGCAACAAAAAAGTCATTGAAAAATTGGAGTTGATTGCAATTCAAAAACAGCAGACGAGTAAAAACATTTCAGTGTTGAAGGAAACCGTCCAAAGTCTGAAACGTGAAAATCAAAAATTGAAATTGGAAATTCAAAGCACCGTCAAAGAAAATATCGATGGAATTCAGGAAAAATTACAGAAATTATCTGTCCTTGAAAAAATCGGAGGCGAATATGAAAGTGCTAAAATTGAAATCGACCAGTACAGAATCGTGAATCAGGAACTCATTGAAAAAAATAAAGCGTTTGATAAGGAAATTCAAACTAAAAATGCTGAAATTCAGGAGAAGGAAAAACTTGTCAGCGATCTTGAATCGAAATTTAAATCAATCCAAGATGAAAATAAAGAAATTACGAGTAAATCTGAGCTTTTGAGTGAGAAATTGAGGTCAATTCAATTAATTACTGACGAAAAACAATCAGAAATTGACATGTTAACCCTTAAAATTGATGAAATTCAAGCTAGTTTAGTACAAAAAGAAGGTGAACGAAACTTATTCGAGATTGAATTGAAGAAGCATGAAAATGAGTTGCGAGAGTTACAAGAAAAAGTTCACGAACAAGAACGGTGTCTTGAAGAAAAGAATGAAGATCTTGAAATTTTCACACAAAAACTCGAAAAATTGACTCTCAAAGAGACGTCAACCTGTGAAGAAAACAAAAAACTTCAAGAACACAACGAATCCCTTCTCAAAGAAATTCAGAATCTCAATGCAGATTTTGTTAACCTACGAGAACTAACCAACTCATCGGAAATTGAAGTGCAAGAGCTGCGAAAACAAGTTTCAAATCTCAGTCAAGAAAAATCCTTGCTCGAACGTGATTTGGCTCGCATTGAAACCGATCGAAAATCCATTGAAGAGGAATCAGCTCGCGTCAAACAAGAGCTTCAAGATCATCAATCAACATTGAAAACTGAAATTGCTACATTGAATGTCGAGTCAGCTCAATTCAAGGAAGAAAATCACAAATTACAACAAAACATCTTCGAACTCCAACAAAAATTACGTGAATCTGAGTCAGAACTCGAAAACTTCAAAATTACATCACAAACTGAAATCACCGAACTTCGTGGAAATTACGATAATTTAGTGTTTGAACACTCAAAGGCAAAGGAACAACTTGAGGACATTCAGAATAATGTGAGTGCCCTAACCCAACAAAATACTGAATTGAAAACACAAAGCGAGAAAATTCGGTTAGAAAATGAGACACTTGTAAAATCAAACGATGAATTGCAAGTCAAATATTCAGCTGTAAAGGAAGTTTCAAGTAGCAAGGCCGATATTGAGCGTCTTGAGAAGCAATTTAAAGAGAGTGATAAGGAAAAACAGCGACAAAATGAAAAATTGATTGAGATGTTTACCCAACTCGAACAATACAAAAACGAGATAACGGCATTCAAGTTAAAGGAAGAAAAATATCATCAAGATTTCAAAATTATACAAGCTAAATTGTATAAAGAACGTGATCATGCAAATCAAAATGAGAAAAAGTATTCGGAGGAAATTTCAAGTCTCAAAAAACAGATTGAGAGTCAAGAATCGAGTGTTGATCATAAAGTTGTCGAATTAAGGACAGAATATGAAGGGAAATTGCAGAAAATGAAGGAAAAAATGGTAAGTTGTGCATTTTAATTTTTTATTGAATTGGAATGACTTTTAAATTTCTTAAGGATCCCTGATTGAATATCTTAGGGTCTCTAATTGAAAATTTCAGAATCTTTTCCTGAGGGTCCTTAATTAAAATTTTAGTGGTCATTAGTTGAATATCTCAGAGTCTCTGGTTAAATATCTCAGGGTCTCTAATTGAAACTTTCAGAATCTTTTCCTGAGGGTCCCTGATTTAAATTCTGGGGTCATTAGTTGAGTATCTCAGAGTCTCTGGTTAAATATCTCAGGGTCTCTAATTGAAACTTTCAGAATCTTTTCCTGAGGGTCCCTGATTTAAATTCTGGGGTCATTAGTTGAGTATCTCAGAGTCTCTGGTTAAATATCTCAGGGTCTCTAATTGAAACTTTCAGAATCTTTTCCTGAGGGTCCCTGATTTAAATTCTGGGGTCATTAGTTGAGTATCTCAGAGTCTCTGGTTAAATATCTCAGGGTCTCTAATTGAAAATTTCAGAATCTGTTCGTGAGGGTCCTTGATTGAAATTCTAGGGGTCATTAGTTGAATATCTCAGAGTCTCTGGTTAAATATCTCAGGGTCTCTAATTGAAACTTTCAGAATCTTTTCCTGAGGGTTCCTGATTGAAATTCTGGGGGTCTTTAGTTAAATATCTCAGTGTCTCTAATTGAAAATTTCAGAATCTGTTCGTGAGGGTCCTTGATTGAAATTCTAGGGGTCATTAGTTGAATATCTCAGAGTCTCTGGTTAAATATCTCAGGGTCTCTAATTGAAACTTTCAGAATCTTTTCCTGAGGGTTCCTGATTGAAATTCTGGGGGTCTTTAGTTAAATATCTCAGTGTCTCTAATTGAAAATTTCAGAATCTGTTCGTGAGGGTCCTTGATTGAAATTCTAGGGGTCATTAGTTGAATATCTCAGAGTCTCTGGTTAAATATCTCAGGGTCTCTAATTGAAACTTTCAGAATCTTTTCCTGAGGGTTCCTGATTGAAATTCTGGGGGTCTTTAGTTAAATATCTCAGTGTCTCTAATTGAAAATTTCAGAATCTGTTCGTGAGGGTCCTTGATTGAAATTCTAGGGGTCATTAATTGAATATCTCAGGGTCTCTAATTGAAAATTTCAGAATCTGTTCGTGAGGGTCCTTGATTGAAATTCTAGGGGTCATTAGTTGAATATCTCAGAGTCTCTGGTTAAATATCTCAGGGTCTCTAATTGAAACTTTCAGAATCTTTTCCTGAGGGTCCCTGATTTAAATTCTGGGGTCATTAGTTGAGTATCTCAGGGTCCTTGGTCAAATATCTCAGGGTCTCTAATTCAAAATTTCAGAATCTAGAGGTCATTAGTTGAATATCTCAGGGTCTCTAATTGATAATTTCAGAATCTTTTAATAAGGGTCCCTGAATGAAATTCTGGGGTCATTAGTTGAATTCTAAGGATCTCTAGACTGACTATAAATCAACTGACTATGACAAATTTTTTGAATATTTTTTCTCTGAATATTTAGAAGCCCTTTTGCTCATACATGAAACTTGTCTTTTCAAAAAAAATTAAACAACGCGTTTTTTTCTAAATTTCTCGTTTTAGTTCATTCAAATAAATGTAATTAATAATCCGGCAAGTGATTGTATGGTCAAAAGTACTACTAATGATATTCGTGGTATTGAAATTGGTTGTCAAACTGATATGGAAATGATTGAATCATCTCAGCCACAGAAGAAACCAAAAAATCATGGCAGGACCTGGATAAAAAGAATCCTATCTTATTCAATCCCAATTTTAATATTTAATTCATTTTTCATACTTTTTGCCAAATACTTTTTAGATTCTAATCAATTAGAATTGTGGGTTCATGATAAATTAGGGAATTATTATTAGAACATTTATAGAATTGTAAATTTGTTAAATTTTATACAAAAAATGTATATAATTGTTATTTTGGAAATAAAAAATGTTTTTATATAAAAAAAAATTAAATTTCAATCTTCAATGCCATTTAACATTTTTTTCCCTAGACTACAATTTACAATGACAACATGAATCGTGTTAAAGCTGAGCACTTGACAGAACTCACTCAATTCAGAGATGAACATGCCGAGATGCTTGAAAAGTACAATAAGATCAAAGCCACGTCCGAAAAGCTCTCGAAACAGCTTCACGTTAAAAATGAAGAAAATCTTGAACTACGCAAGGAAAATGAGCATATGAAATACAAACTGACGATGGTTGAAACTCGTGATTCCATTTCTGGATCACTTCGAAGCATTAATTCAAAGAAATCTGCAAATATGCCACCTCCATTCGGAGGGAATTTCAAAATGGAGGATGAGCCCGGAGAAGTTTTTGATAACACATATTTGATGGACTTGAAAACTGGTCGAATGAGGGATGATTTCAGTACAGCAGCAAGAGATTCACTTTCATTAGCTGAAATTCAGAGACGAAATTCGCAATGGCAACCACATTTGAGGAGTGCCTATCCATCAACGTTCACTGATTTTGATGCAAATGAGGATGAAATTCGTGTAAGTAATTTTTTCTAATCTTAACTGAGTTCTATTCAAAAAATTTAATTTAATAGGATGGCATGCTCATAGCTGATGACTCTTCTGCGAGTCTCATTGGTCAAAATAAAGTAAAAAAAGTTGGTGGTAAAACGGCATACCATCGTCCAGGTCCACCAACACCCAGTAAGAATGCTGGTCGATTGTCAATTGGAACTGAATCTCTTCCAGAAGGTCGCGTTTCCGGTGTGATGCCCAAAAAGGAGTCGGAAAAGTCAAAATTGAACATTTTCCGATCATCAAAAGTAAAAGATGAGGTAATTATGCCAGTCTTAAATACCTTCTTCCAATTCTTTTAGTAGTTTCAAGAAAATTTCCATTTAAAAAGTCTCATTAGAATAACAGATTAAATGTATAAAAAAAAAATATTACATGAAAATTGTAAAACTTTGACGAATTATACTTTGAATTATATGATAATTCTTTAAAAGTTGAATTTTATTTTGAAAATGTAAAAATTAATCACAATCACTCTTCAATCGATTCACTTCCGGTATAGTATCAAAACGATAATGAGCCATGTGAAGATCTTGCCACGATAATGCGACGTCCTCGTGAAACACAGAAACCAGTTAAAGCACCGATCATTGATGAGCAGCTACGTTTTGTGACAAAGCGAAGACAAAAAGATTTTAATGGAAATCACCCTGATTTCAATGAATTAGTTAATTCTGAGGATTTTACTCAATATCGTGACTATTCAACATTTTCTGGAGAAAGCACGGATGAGGAAGCACTTCCAGAAACGTCATTAATTGAAGATATCACTTCAGATATGATGCCGAATGTTAACTCAAATCCATCAGAAATTGCATTTGAATGTCAAAATCCGGAATGTAGCGAATTAAATCACTCCGAATCATCTGAATGCTGTAAAATTCCCTTACCGTTTCCATTGCGTCGTCGTAGCATCGATAAAATGACAAATGACACAATAATACGAAAGAATTTCAAGCACCGTACAAAGGAGAAGCGTCTCGCAACATACAATACGGCCCGAAGCAAGGCAAGTAATGCCAATAGCACAACAACTTCAGAGGATTCACTCCACTCACACAAAAATAACTGTAATAATACTTATAATTTAAGCCCTTATTCAAAATTGGATGATGTCTCACACGATTTTGAATATCTAATTGATAATAAAATTTCAGAAATTGAATTCCGCAGCACTGAACAAACCGATAGTGAAGGCGACAGCGTTGCTTGGCCAAGTCAATTACCTGTGAATGAACCCCAATTTAATTTCAACAAAAAAATCGATGCAAATACATTTTATATTAGTAGTCGATTACCGCAATTGAGTCGACCATCGGAAATGTTTCAAAAACTTCCAAATTATACAATGATTCAACGCCAAACTTTAATTCAACGTGTAAATCTTCAATCACAAAAAGTCTCATTTCAAAGGGAAATTTTATCGAAATTAAGAGTGTTAAGAGACCCCAAATTCATTGTTACCTTAATTTTTGTATATTTTTATTATGTTCTAAGAAATTCAATGTGATGTAAAAGGAAAAATTGTAACCTGATTAAATTTAATTTAATTTTAATTTTTGTGATAAAATACTGTTAAAAAAAACATAAATTTAATGATTAAACAAGAAAATAAGGAAACTATAAAATGGAAATTGTCTGTGTTTAATAGTCATAGAAGTAGAATATAACTTACTATTTGATATGGTTTTGGTCTGTCCTATCCTCTTTTTGATTTTTTTTCATTGTAATTGTCCATTAATTTCGTGTAATTGTAACAAAAATATTTACAATTTATTTTCAGGCCTCAGCATCACCAGCCAGAAGACGTCTGAGTAATTTGTTTTCACGCAACCGGAAGTAAATTTTGTTTAGATTTGAAAATGTATCGTATTTTAAATTACATTTTTGTTTTGTGGTAAATGGGTGATGAGAGCATGTAAATCAACGCATGTACATGTAAAATTTTGTTAATTAGATGTATTTTTATTAAGTATTTGACACATACTCAAAAGGAAACTTACCATGACAATTAAAATTATTATTATTATTAAATATTTAACGAAAAATATTAAAAGAACTAAAATAGAATTAAAATAAGTCAATTAATGTAGACTATTTGTAAATATTACAAATTAATAAGACATTGAAAAGGAAAAAGGGATTGAAATGTACAAAAAAATTAAATTTAATTAAATGTTACACAATTTATGTATTTTATATTTAAAAAAACGATTAAATTTGTAGTTTTATTATCTTCTTATCTTTTATTGCTTCTGCTTGCACTTTCAACCGTAAACCAGTGGGATATCAGTGAGAACTATGAATGTGCCACACGACGAAGTGTTAACTCATTAACCACGACTGATGCGTTTACGTAACACCTACTTCGAAGTCACTTTTCTCGTTCAAATCAAAAAATTTCTTTGTCAATCCTTTTTAGAGTCTTAATTTAATATATTATATGGTAAACGATTGATCCGTTTTTGAATTTTAACCTTAAACTAAAAAAATGAGCTAAACTTTTAAGAAAAGTCACGTTTTTTTCATTCTCGTACAAGGTTTCTGTCTAGGCTTGTGTAGCACTTATACGTATTTTGTTTTGGCTCTCCTGTAAAATTTTTATATGAAACCTAAAATTTTCATCGAAATGAAAAGTGTTCATTTTTACCTAAAGAATAAATCATAGAAGAACTGTTTGTTCAAAACTCAATATTTTAGGAGTGGCGGTCAATGAGTTAATGAGTGATATATGACAACTTTATTCAGCAAAATCAGGACAACATTTTTGCAAAATAGACTAAACACTTTTTTTCAACTTATCTCATAGAAAATAGAGAAAGAAGCTCAAATTTAGCGTAATTATGTATAAAATTTTAGGTTTTTTGATGAAAACTCCATTTTTTTGTATAGAAACCATTCAACCCATCTAAGAAAAAGTTAAAGAACTATTAATTTTCTACAACTTTGCCGAATACACCAAAGGTGTATTTTTTTGATAAGTGCTTTTAAAATTAACAAGTTAGAAATAACAGATATTGGCAGGTGTTGATTAGCATTGTTTAAATATTACATACAGTTCATTTTTCACTTAAAAATAATTTTTTTTCTGTGAAAAGGATAAAAGTGATGTATGGCAACTTTGTTTGTAAGACTATTTTTTTCACATTTTTGCCCCTAGAGGGCGCATTTTCCACTATAAATTTGTGTTTTTGGGCTCATTAAACGCAGCATTTTAATACCTATAATTCTGTGAAAAAAGATTTCAATTTTGATTTTAAAACTATTTTTTAAATGGATTTCATGATTTTTCACCTCTTTGGCTTCAAATGCTCGTAGAAGGCGAACCGCTGTAGAAAAATTAATGTTCAGGAACTTATTATTTTCCGGGAAAAGGACAAGGAAAAAGCCTACAAAGTTTCATTGATTTATCTCAATGGGATCACCAAAATCGATTTTCGTTTCCAAAATTGTACCGTTTATTCGCGAACGGCTTCTTAAGAAAGAATAAATAACACTCAAAATTCATTGATTTGACATGCAATTTCATTTTATTCATTCATTTCATTTAAAATTATCTTTTTCATCTTTGAATTGTAATCGTGTAACTACTTTAACTTTTATCATTTCTTTTGCTTTTTTTTGCATTTAAAATTTAAATAATACTTAATAAAGTTCAATAGTCAATTAATTATCACATAAAAGTCATCACTTTCTAAAAATATTTAAACACTACCATGTATAAAATTTAAAGGCTTTTTAAAAAGCTCTGCTTTGATATTTCTTTTCATTTTTCTTGAGCTAAAATCATATTTTTTTTTGTTTTTTTTTTGTACAATTAAAATTATGACAAAAAAAATTGACAAATAATTATTACACTTAAAAACTAAACAAATAAATTAAATAATAAGAAGGTTCCTATTGATTAAAGTGTAGGTTTGAAATTAAGATTTAGAATTGGATTCACCATCCCGAAAGATCAGTGATTTGGGTTTCATCCATTCGATTCATCGGTGGTTTTCTGCAAAACATATTTTTTTTGATATTGATTAATAAGATTTCGTGATTTTGAACTTACTGCAAATTTCTGGAAGTCACCATTTTATGAAGTGACTTGTTATGTGGAGGTGATTGTAATTGAACGGAATTGTGTTGTGAATAAGATCCAATACTTGATGCGGAATCTTGTGAAACTGATCTTTGCATGTGAGGTGGAAATGGCCGACGATTATTTCCAAATGGATATCGCCACGGAGATTTTGGCACTTCATTTTGGAAGCCACGATTATCAAAGGCGGCTTGTTCATTAACTGTTGGCAATTGATTGGCTTTCGATGATAGACGTCTTGAAGTGAAATATTTTTTTTTACATTCTCACATTTAAAGGAGAATCGATTAATTTCATACTCACCTTAAAATTCGCGTCCCTAAACTCGGTGGCTCCTCTAATCCGCTTTTGCTATTACGTTTTCTATATCTCACATCATGGGACTCTTCAAGAATCACATGACGATCATATGGCGTATCATAATAAACTTCCAAAATCGTTGTGAATCGATGTGGCCAAATCAAGTCGATGATTGAAATTATGAATCCAATTGAGAAACTTAGTGCACCGGCAACAATTACAAGCCAAAAACACCAACCAAAATGAAAGAAAATCCGACTGCCTTCAATTGCGATGATCAATGGACGCTTTGGTACCATCATATAATATCCGAATGCTGTTCCAAGTAAAAAGAGACCTGTTAAGGTCATCATATATGCGCCATATCGTGGTACAGCCACCAATAACAAATTCATTAGAAGCCATGATGCGAGTGATGCCCTGTAAATTAATATTTTCTTTTAAAATCTGACCCATACAGTAAATTTTGAATACTCACCACAATAAAATGCTTGCATAGTATCCCGCAGCTCGATACTGACCACCCCATGAAAAGCCCTCTTGCCCCAAACTGAAATATTCAGCTACAGTCAAGATGGGATATGGCAGACCACGTCTAAGAGCTTGCTTGTAACAGTTTTCCATGTCATTTGCGGCCTCGAATTTAAATCTTTCATTGAAATCGATATCTGGTTGTGTTTGATTATCAATAGGAAGTGCTATGAAAATTTCAATGCAATCAATTGTTTTTTTTTTTTAAATAAAATTTTATAATTACCTGTCAATGTAACATTGATATGCATTAAACCGATGTGCGCTCCCAACTTGCCTGCTAATTTTTCCCTTGAAAATGCCTTATATGGTGCTAAAATATTCGTTTGAGCGACATGCCATCCTGATCCTAGGCGTGTCACAAGAATGACTAGTCCAACAAATAAGCTGAGTGTAACTGTGACATATGTGGAAAATTTTTGTTTACGAACACCCGGAAATATGACTAAAAATGCTAAATATAATGTGGCGAATGTAACGCAAACTGCAACAACTGACACGTCACCGGTGACGGGAGTACGATTTGAAAATGAGTACAGTGTTGGCGCTCCATCATCCCGAAATGCATCAAACCATCCCTTCATATTTACAGAATTCTTAGTGAGGTGTTGATGACACAATCAAATCTGAAAAATGAATGAACAAAAATTTTATTTTAGCATTTAAATTCTACTTCATTCTTGTCGCGTCATCGTGGGATTAACCATACAAAAAACAACACAAAAAAAATCTCACAATTCTTTGAGATGAGTCATACGTTCAATTGGTTCTTCATCAATTACGAATAAGATGCATGATATTTTTTTCTTTTGTATCACTATGAAACCATGATAATTAACACCATTATCTGTGCCATCATTAATTAGGCAAGGCCAAGATTATGATTTACTATTCGTGTGTATGAAAATTTGTTTGCGTGCATTCTAATTAAGATTCAGGGTCAAGAAATTGGAAAAAATGTTTATTTATAGCTCTTCAAAACACGTTTTCTATTTTTAAAGGTAACACTCACTGATTAATTTAAAAACTTCACATTAGCACTAATTTCATTGGTAAAAATCTTTCTTTTTAGTTATCATTCTTCAAATATTCTTACTGAATCTGTTCTGGTTTTTATTTTTTGCATCCGTCAATTTAATGTCAATGAACTTTTAAATTGTCATTTTTTTTTGTTTCTTCTTTTTTTTTTGAAACAGAATCTCCTCTCACTTCTGTATCTTCCGATTACTGTATAACGAGTAAAGCATATTAATAAAAATAAAACAATAAAAATAACATCACATGTCTAGCTTTTTTAGCGTATTTTACGTCGATTTGAAAAAAAATGCGATTTGTGGACAGTTATACTGTCTGTCTGACACTCCTTTTGTTTCTTGAATACAAAAATTATCAAAATTTTCAGGGACGGATTTAGTTTATTTTTTTCTGCCAACTAGCACAACTCATTGATCAGATCTAATTTTTTAGGCGGCTTTAAAGCCTGCCCACAGGCCATTAGTTGGTCTGATTGACTTAGCTTTTATCCTGTCATCCAAAGCAGTCTTCATCTTTATCTAGCCTTTAACTCAAATTAAGTAGCCAGAAAAAGGAACATTTGAGATTGTAAAGTTTAATGGCCGGACGAGCATCGAACTGCCAACTTTAAGATTGATTGTCCAACATGCTAACCAGTGCACCGTACAATCCCCAAAACTACTCATTGATACAGATATCAGACAAAAAGAAAGCTGAAGTCCTTCAAGACCCCTTTATAAATCCGTCCCTGAAAATTTTCAAAAAAGAAAATCGAATTTTCCAAAAATTACCGAAACTTTTGTTGAATTGAAACAGAATAAGGCTGAAAATGCACTCACGATCAAGTTCAATATTAATTTTAATATTTGTGAGGATAATTTATGACTAAAACATTTATTATGTGGTTCATCGTGTTTTTGTGCTTTTTTATACCTCATTCTGTTTCTGAATTTTTTTATTACATTTTATTTAGCTTAAAAAAAACTGTGGTACAGCATGGCGCCTTGTAAATAGGTGGATCCGGTTCAAGATTGTTTTGAAAGAATCTAGAACAGGTTATTGTTTTTTTTTGAGGTTATTGATGGTTTTTTTTTTTTGTTAAAACGAATCAGTCATTTCATCATTTATTATAAGAAGTTAAAAAAGAGAATCTTAGATTGAACTCTTTGTGTGAAAAAAGGATTTAAATGCTCTTAAGAGACAAAGCAGGTTGTTTGGGCTTTAGAAACGGTTCATTGTCCCTAAACTCAGTATCTCAGCTCTAGATACGTATGGGGTTTTTCGTCTGGTTTATGCGAAATTAGAGGTACTGATGACTTCAATGTAGGCTGTGATAGCCAACCTTTAAATCTAATTCTAAAATTCTGATTTAGTTATGTAAAATATGAAAAAAAATCAGGTAAAAATTTTAATTTTCTTTTATGTTGACTTATTGTTTTATTATCGATTATTTGTAACCGACTTAAAATGAACAGGAATAAAACGGAGTGGGTAAAATGGCACCCATAAAGCTGTGATATAGTGCTGTAATAAACATCATTCTAACGCGTTCTGTACGTAAATTATAAGGAATTATACCATGCATAAAGTACTAGTAAGTATGGACCCCAGTCACAAGTAACAAGTAAGTAAGTATAAAGAAAAGAATAACTCCATATTGAGTCACTATCAAACACCTCATTAATACCAGGCAAACAACAGGCAATGTTTTCAGGTAATCAAATTTTCCACAACAATCATCCTCAATCAACTACGCTTATCACACTTTTCTACCATGTTTTCCAATTAAACCACTGCCATCTCCCATAACACAAATATTCAAGTTATTTTTTTCCATTTCCTAGTAACCTTCCCCTAAGGCACTTTAAAATATCTTTATAAGATTATTATTATTATCACAACACACAGTCTCAATTTAAAGTGATTGTACCAAAGTAGCAACAAGCCACAAGCCATATGATTTTATAATTACTGGTTTTTTTTCATATAACATTCAAAATACGATACAGTTCAATAAATATTAATATTAAATCACTTTCAATTTCTTTCAATTACATTTTAATATTTATTCACCACAATTCATACGCATACAGTTGCACAAATCTCACAATACACGTTAAAAAACAAGCTTATAAGCGATTGTAGATTCAAAATACAATCCGGAAGAAAAACAAGTTTTCCATTCTCAGTCAGTTTAAATGTATGTATAAAAAACAAATAAATGATAATCATTCAGCTGTTACACTTACTCTGATATGATCTGATACATTTTATTTGTGTATAAATGTAACAATATCGGTTACTATGAGAATGTCATTTAAAAATATTATTATTATTATTATGAAATTTTAACGTTCTCTCATTCTGAATGATACGCATGACTTTGATGATTGTATAAAAGTATACAGTACAGCAATATCATAAAAAGACTCATGAAATACTTTACTTGATTAGTGTGTTCTTATCGAAGGTCGTCTTACATTTTATACTTATGATTTAACTTTACAAAATTATTAAATATTTATAAGTAAATTCCAGACTGATTATTAATTTTGTGGTTTTCTCTTAAATGTATTTTAATTTTTTTTTTTCATTTACAGAAAAAAAATCAGTCTTTTTTAATCACTGACTGATTTTGAAAGATGATTTATTTGGTGATGTGACAAACAGAAGTGAAACGTGTGTCACGATTATTCGAATGAGGATTTCAATATGAAACGTGGATCAGAATTTTCAGGTTTTAATAAAATTTAAACGGATTTAATTTACTAGAGATGATAGTGGATCTAAAAGGATAGGTCATCAGTCAGTTCCAGAGCACCACAATTATGGAGCACGTTATCACAAACCTAGGAATATACTGTCGATACAATGTCAATAAATTTAAATAAGACAAAATGCATGATAATAGGAGAATGAGAAACAGGAATTACAAACATAAATTTAAGTGGAGATGAAATTGAAACAGTCAAAGACATGAAATATTTAGGCGTCATTATAGACAATAATTTGAACATGAAAAGGAATGCGTCACTAAAAAAATGTCAAAAATGGTGGGCTTTTTGGGGAGACACCGAAAAAAATTTGACAAACAAACTCGCTTGACACTATATAAATGTCTGATAGGATCTATAATTGATTATTGCAGTACCATTTTATTTTTAAACAATGACAAAGAATTAAAAATGCTTCAGATAGTACAAAATAGAGCGTTAAGAATAATTACACATGGAAGTAGGTATACAAGAATTAAGAGCATGCTCAAATTGTGATTGATAGCTTCGATTTAGAAGGCAATTAACCCGAAACAGTCATTTATAATTCCAAGAAAAGAAGCCAAGGACTTTATCAAGTAAGACGAAGAAAGAAGCAAAACATCCTGTGATATCACGGCCAACCAAACAGGTCTGTAAATCATAAAGCAAAGAAGATAAAAGCAATTGCTCGGAGACCAATATCTATGGGCTTAATCTATTATCATTGGACTTATTTCCGAAGTACAGAAGTAAAAGTTTCTCCTCAATGAAGGTGTGGTATCCATCAAAATAGGAAGCATCCTGCGCCATAAAATAACCAGAAACAGAGAAAATCTTAAAACAAGGTAGTAGATAATCGAGCCCCAGTTCATTTATAAATAAGAAACCACAGCTGTATGCTAATAAAGCAACATTTGCATTGGTTGATAACAAGGTTCATGCACCGATAAGGACTTGGTTGCTATAAATAAAGAAGTTTTGCCAAAAGTTTACTTCAAACACAGTGATCTAGAAAGAAGAGAAGTTTTCCTTGGAGTTGTTGATGATGCCACACCTGAAACTTTTAAGCAATTCAACTCCGTCGTACACTATTTGATTTTATCTTCATCTTATCTTAAACTGAAATCTCCTTTTCAAATTCTATTTCTAACATATACTGATTCACTCAATTTCAATTCTCTTCAATATGCTCGTTATCCATGACATTTAATTAAAAAATTGAATAAACATTTACTCTAGCATTCAGACTTCTATCAATATCAAAGCCTCTATAATATTTATACATAACAACAAAAAAAACGAGATTTACTATTATTATTAATAAAATTGTTAATTTTCTAGGTAAATATCACATTAAAAGTATGTTGTTTTATGTGTTTAATAAAAATATTTATATAATTTTTTAGCATTGTCTCAGACATATTTATTTTGTGTACGGTAATCAATGATGATCATTAACAACGTATCCGATTACGGTATCGTTCATTGATGATATGGAATTGAATAGCGATGAATTTTCTCTTATCTTCATTTCAAATTCAAGGGAACCTGGTGATCATAGGAGAAAATTATTGAATGAACCTTAGCACACTGATCTGAAGTAACTCAATTTGTTTGTTTTTCTTTTCACTACAGAGCGCTCTGTGTTACCTCATTAATGGAAAATGCCTTCAAACTATTCAATTGAAAACAAGATTTCAATAAAAAGAATGAATCATTAGGATAAAAAAAATACATTTTAAATTGAAAGGGTGCAGCCATATCTAAAAACTTCTCATTAGATTTGCTTATTAAATGCATAGAATTTAATCCGATCAATCAAGCAACTGAAATTAAGCTCATTTCATATTATTTTCATTTTCAATTGATTGATCAGAGTTCATTTAAAAAAATTAAAGGTCAAAACCCTTTATTTCATTTTGCTTTTGAGAACTAATTCAACATTAAAAAAAACTCGCAAATTAGCAAACAGTGCACTCAACTATTCGAATGTGATACAAAAAATTTTTATTATTATTTTTTTTTCAGAAAAATCAAGTGTAAATTTTACACAAAAATTATGTTGTTCATTGAATGATTTATATAGAAAATTCATGGTCGCATGCTGCACACATTTGTGAGTCACGTACCACGTTCCGTTGTTATATTCAATGAGAATTAATAAAAAAAATAGTTTTACTAGTAATATAACTACGAATTATATTAATAATTGAATGACGTATAAAAATATGTGACTATGAATATATAAAAAAAATGTGTATAATGTTTGACTATCAATTTGCAAATTACGGGTATTTTATTAAAACTTATTAAAGTTTTGAATGATTATGTTTTTTTTCTTGAGTGTGAGGTGCCGAATGAATAGCTAAATATCTTGAGCCAAGTGGATTATTTAATGTCTTGAGTATTTATTTTCATTAAAGGTTAAATCGGTTTCTTTAGTTTTTTTTTTGAATTTAATTTTAAAGCAAATATTGAATTAGCAAACATAGGAACTTCCTATTTCGCAAGTATGTGATTCACTGAAGAGGGAGAAATGAGTTGAGAAATCTTAAATTACAAAATCAAAGGAACTAAGTTTTATTTATTTATTAAATTGAATGAGTTTTGATTTAAGTTCTACCTTGAACTTGTAATTTTTAATGTAATTGCTTTAAAATCTTGATTCAATTAGTGAACATAATTTGTGTATACCGACTTTAAACAAGCTTTCGATCGCATTAGATTTTCTGTTGTCTTGACAGCTCTAACGAGCTAAGGTATTGTTGGTGACTTGCTAGAATGGTTTCGCTCGTATTTGAACAATGGTTCACAATATGTCGTCGTCAAAGGCAGTAAATTTGCAAATTTTTCTGTATCTTTTGGGGTGCCCCAGGGGAGTCATGTTGGCCCAACACTGTTCATTTTGATGATGAACTTTGTTGTTTTTGCGTTGGAAGGAGTTTCTTTTGTGATGTATGCTGACGATCTTAAGATTTTTCATCCCATTCGTAAATTCGACGACTGCTTGTTTTTAAAGTCGGTACTTGAAAAATTTACAGCTTTTTGTACTAGAATGGGACTTGATTTGAGCATCAATGAATGCAAGTCAATGACGGTCTCCTTTCAATTTTAACTATTCTTTGATAAACCAAAGCATCGCCAAAGTAACTCTCTGACCGATCTTGGAGTTATTTTTAATTCTAAATTTGACTTCACTGACGACCACGCTTTTAGAATTTCTAAAGCTAAGTCAATGCTGGGCTTTATTTTACGTTAAGCCTCTGAATTTCGTGACTCAAGGGTCCAATTAACTCTCTTTTATGCATTCGTTCGTTCGGTTTTCAAGTATTTTAGTGTGGTTTGGTCGCCTCATTACCAGCAGTACACCACTGGAATTGAGAAAATTCTGAAAAGGTTTTTAAAATTCGTCCTTCGTGACCACAACGATCTCAACTACCAGTAAATGTGTCAAACTTTCAACCTGGAATCTCTGAAAAGTCGTCGATCAACTGCAACGCTCATGTTTAGTTTTGACATCTTGACTTCAAAGTTAGACTGTTGAGAGCTTCTATTCTCTCTGAACCTGTTTTGTCCAGTTGTGATCACAACACATCCCCGATTTTTTGTAGTCAAAGCTAGAAAGAGAAAATACACTTTCTACCAACCCATGAGTAGAGTGATAAGGGAATTAAATTCAGCCTGTGATAAAATTGATTTTAGTATTAGTAAATTAGAATTTAAGAATAGAATTAAGTAGTCAATGCTAAATTTTTCTAGCCAGGGCTTTGTCTGTTGTTTCCAAATAAATGAAATGAAATAAAAACGTTTGAAATTAGTGGAGACACGATTATAGGAAAAGCAAACTACGTCAACATTGAACGAGTTCAAATCAATGACTTCAATCGTATAGCCGGTTTAGCTTTTTCTACTGCTGATGGAGATTTGTGCTAACCTAGTTGTTCCTAATACGAGGGACTATGTGCTTCTGTTACCACCTTTTTCAGTGGGAATACTCAACACGCAAAAAAGTATTGCGCAGAGTATTACTTCTCTGATCACTTGTAAGGCAACCTTGTATGCTATACCCCAAAACACATTTCTTAAGGTAACGATAGTCGGTAACTTGACCTTAAACATTCCATGCGGCACATTTTTTGAGCAGTTCTGTCCAGAAAAGAAAAATCAAAAGGTTCGTTTCTTATTCAATCATAAAGTCTTTCGTTATTTTCATTTTAACATAATTCGACTTTAAAAAAAATTAAAATCTCAATTACATTTAAAATTAATCACATTATTTAAATACTAATTGAACATTGAACGGAACCTTCTTTCAATATTACTTTTTTTGCATTAAAATGCTGAATTTAAAAGCAACGAAATTCCAAATTTATTAAACAATATTTTTCATTCACTTAATTCAAGATAATTTCTTGCATAATTAATTGAGATTATTATTTAAATATCTTGAATAAAAGTAATCGCAACTTATATAAAGTTATTCAAATATTTTACTATACAATTAATTTGTCTTGTGTTCGTTTAAATTTTATTGTTATTATTTTAACAAATATTTTATTTTTTTTTATTTTTATACTTAAATAACAATGATGATGGTCAAGGGTACGTAAAATTAAATAAAAAAATATTGGAAATTAACTTTGGGCGTGAAAATCATCATTGAACATATTTTTAGATGTTTAAATTAATTCTTGACACACTAAACTTGATTAGAATTCTTTTCTAGCATGCAATGTCTTAGAAAAAAATCGAAGAGAGTCATGTGATCAAAATACAAAAAAAATTGATTGTCATGATTACATTGGAATAAAATCGTTTTACTTGTATCACATGATATTAATGTGATTTTCCTTCATTCACTTAAATTTCATGTGAGACAAATTCGAAATTAAATTACAAAATCATACAAGAAACCCATGACGACACAAAATTTCACACTTCATCCAAATTTAAATAAATTTCTGAACAAATAAAAGTCATGCTCAATTCAAAATGTGAAGGCTTGAAAAAAAAGAGTACATTTCCTTACCGTCAACAACTCTCCAAACACATAAAGGTTGAATTTGAATGATTTAATTTTGTTTTGAGTTTCTAATCGAAATCACAACAATTCCTCTAAATGACTTCTTTTTGCATGGAAAAAAAAGAAATAGATTGTGTACTTGTGATTTTTATAATAATAAATTGTGTTTGTCCTTCGTCACGCTAAATAACATGTGTTTAATATGATGATGATGCTAATATGCTGATTCGTTGTTATTAATGTTGTACACTTATATTTAAGATTAATTGTTGTAAGATAATCACTATTTAAGATAACATAGGGAAGTCATAAATTTTTTTCTATATCCATATGCGAGTTAAAAAATAATTTTATAATAAAAATCCGCTTATTACTTCACTTCACGCGGATCATTTAATTACATTTAAGATGTTTTATAAACTTGTTTATTTTTATTTATTTTTTTCAATTCATTTGTATTCTCACTGCATTTGTATTTATTTTTTTTGTATTTTCGATGTATTTGTGTAATTGTACTTTAAGTTGAATTTTACACTATGCATTTGTTATTCTAAAACTAAAATTGATGATGTTGATGATGATTAAAACAATGGTGAATATTACGATGCAACACCGTCTTTGTAGTTGTTATTTTCCCGCATATTGTATGATTTTTGTTTATTGTTTTTCGTTCGTTTTAGTTTTTTTATTCAAAATTTTGTTTTGTGATGAATTGACCTGTGAAATTCCATGAAAATTTTTAATATAATTTGATTATTAAATATTATAACTGTCATTTTAAATTTTTGACTTTTATTAATTTGACATTTTGATTTTTTTTTTGGTTTTTTAACTGTCAATTCGAATAAATGCAAAAGAACTACTTTAAAACGTCAACGTAATCGAAAATATTATTTTGACTTTACGCCCTAAGTCCTTACTAGGGATGAAGCAGATGAAAGTTTGATAATTCATGCTGACGTACAAAATTTTTGAAGTTTCCGTATGTGTATTTATGCAAAATGAGCTGTCAAATTTAATCTGCTTACCCAGTTAGGCTAGAAATTATCTGACATTTGTGTGACATCGGTATAAATACTGATGTACTGATGATGAAAAAGTAAAAACAATGGATGAGAAGATTGATGTTCTCGTTCGAGAACAAAAGTTGAAAAACACGATATGCTGTGCCGCATCGTCAATTTCATCCTGCTTGAAGATTTTCAGAAGAAAAAAAAATTGTAACAGAGAAGGACATGTTAGGCCTCCGACCGGAAGACTTTTGTATATATTTATCTTCTATTGGTAAAAGCATTACTTTAGATGCAAACTTTGAGGATAAGTATTTACATCAGTATAACTACGGAGGTAAACGAGGGCTCAAAAACATCATAGACAACCCTCTGTTTGATCATTTTTATAAAAATGGATTACTGAAACAAGAAATGTCCGAAGAGGAAATAGTCTAAAAATGCAAGTTGGAACTGGAAAGAAGCAACGGACGTTATAGAACAAAACAGAGCAGACAACAATTGAGAAGTCAAAAAGTTCGTTGAAGTACAAGTCAGAGTCCAGTACATGTATTCGAGGTGGCACCTCAATGCGTGCCAAGTCGAAAGGGACCAATTCTGAGCCCAAGAGTAAGGCTTAAAGATAAGTAGGGAAGAGTGTGACATCGGTATAAATACTGATGTACATTCATTCTTGGTCTTAGTCTAGTCGTTGCTCTCCAACATTAAACATGTTTTTTTATTCAATATCTAACAATTTGTAATCTTTCCATACAAGATTCAAAGTTTCCGTCTCAAAAAGGCGTTTGCTAGGAGGTAGTGTTTTGTAACGATTTGGACCATAGTTGACCGTGATTATAGCAAAAAGCAAGGTCAAGTCAAAGAGTTCGTTACGTTGCCTTAATGGGTATTTTGACTTCTAAGTGCATGTGAAGATACGTCGATCTGTTTGATGTTAGAAGATACGTCGATCTGTTTGATGTTAGAAGATACGTCGATCTGTTTGATGTTAGCGCAAAATGAATATCAACAATTGTGATGATGGTTTCAAGCCCCGTTGAGTGATTATAAGCAGTAATCTATGATAACACCATCATAATTTCTGTACTAATCGTCTCATTGTGACATAATCCAACAATAATCGTTTCTCACACCTTCAAATAAAAATCATCACTTTAAAATCATCATGTTAACAAACACTAATCCCTAACACACAATAACAATCTGATAAAATATTCATCATAAACAAAATATTGTCAAACATTTCATTATAAAATAGAAATAAAACATCATTTAATTTATTTTTTTTTTATGATCTCGTCACCCATAAAAAAATCATACTTGTGACTACTCTGATTCCGTTAAACAATGAATTTTTGTTTACATTCAATGACATTATTTGTAATCATTATCACCTCAAAGCTAAAATAAAATTAATAATTGTTATGAAAAATTTAGCAGTTACACTTTCAATTGTGTAATTTTAAGTTTGCACGATATATTTTGTATATTTTAAGTAATGTAGCCGGTTTATACCGGTTCTGTAAATGCTTCAATTAATTAATGATGATTATTATTAAATAACTTTTGTTTGTAAATCAATGTTCGATGAAGTAAATTAGGTGAAAATGAATCCCTTATCTGATTACGTCCCACAAATACATTTCAGCCTCCACTACTTCAATTACTTGAAACGAAAGTGAAATTTTATTGCTTATACTCTTATAATTTACTCTTTTTATTCAATTCCCGTACTCGTCGTACAATGAGACTATGAAAGAAAATAAAAATATGTGAAATAAGTACAAGTTAGTAATAAAATGTAATAATAGTTAGCAAAAGTAACATAATATGTACGATTACGCCATACTTGAACATTATTTTATTATATTGCTTTTTTTTTTAAAAAAAGTTATATGAATTCTCTCTGTCTATGCATACACACACTTTAAGTGAAGAGCTACATCGTTGTCGTGTCTAAAAAATTACCGTAATAGAGTAAAGCCATAGTCCAGTAGTATTGAAAGTAAAATTTATTTTTTAACAACAAAAATACTTGTTGAATTAAATTTTTTGTTGTTGTAACTCTTGAGTATAATTTTATGTTTTTTTTTTGGGACAAATGAATTTTGAATGATTTCTTATGATTTTTTAATTGATGGGTGTGTGCTTTTTAATTCATAAACATTTTTTTTCTCCTACAACTCAAGTAAGGAAGTGCAATTTATGGTGTGTTAAAAATAAAATTTCTGTGATGTAACCGTTAACAGGTTTGACCAAAGTGAGAACTGGATTTAAATTTAATTCACTTTATTTGAATCGCTATTTCTAGATAAATTATTTTTTTTTATAAATTGCTAGCAAATAACTTTGCACAGCGTCATCAAATTCAATAAATAAAAAATTGTCATCATAGCTCATTTTATCATTTCAAAATATTAACTTCAAATATTTAATGGATGATGATGATGATGATGTTGAACTAAATTCAGTACATAATAGCATCATTAACGAATATTTTATTTTATTGTTTTACTTTTTTTTATTATTTTTGAACACAGTACATTTTATGACTTGGAAATGTACCGATTACACCATCATATTATTTTGTTTGTTTGTTAAAATGATGTTTCAAAAATTGTAATTCTGACATTTAGCGCAATTTTAAACTTAATTTATATGATATATTTCATCATTTTCACTTCATATTTCACTATTTTAATGTTCTTTCAATATTTTATTGATCATATTTTTTTATGCAATTTATTTTTGTCGTTGTCGAGACAGATTTTGTGTCATGTCTTCGTAATAATTTTAATTTCAACTTTTATTTTTAGTTCAGGGTTTATTATTGATTATTATTATTATTTTTTGGCAACATGATGATAATTTTTTGACATAAATTTTATTTTTTTGATTATGAATAAAAATTGACGAGAATCTATAAATAGATATAAGCTGTTAAATTAATTTGAATATTTGATAATTATATACCATGAGTATCACAGATAACGAGTTCTATTGCCGTAATCCATGTGTCGCCTTTCAAAACTTAGGATTATAACTCTAACTTGATTAAGATACTACTGCTTCACATGACAGGATAAAACCCAAGGTGTAATGATAGAAGTCTGACATATTCTATGAGCATAGCCAATAGCCAATGTTGTGTATGTGGTTTGATGGATGGATTTAAATAAAAATACAGGAGATATATTTAATATTCTAAGTGCAAAGACCGCCTAACTAACGATATGGGTCCAGACTTATATACCATAATTGGTATGACGTCATAGTCACTCAGATCACAGCGCTATCCCAGGTTTCGTATGCTGCCTTGTGGGGACTTACATGTGGCTAAAGTGTCAACCCTATCAATTTATTTGTGGAGAATGCAGACGTCTGATCTTTTACTTTTGACTCTTTAGTATTTCAATTTCTCATTTCATCATTGGTATATTCAGTTCTGAGAAGACCAAATAAGTGGCTTAATTTAGTTAAAAAACGAGAGTTTCCAAACTTTGATGATATGATCAAGAGTTTGAGATCGGTCACCACAATCGCAAGTCGGTGAATTATTGAATTTTAATCTACGTTGTGTTTCAGTTGAATTTGAAAGTACATTATTGAGGTGAACTACTGTGACGAGAGCTTTTTGTCTTATAATCAAAGTAAGCATAAAAAGATAGATCGCTCTGTAAGCGTCAATCAAAGATCTCCTTAACTTTTACTGCGGGGCGTTTTCAACTTACAGTGTATAAAGTTCAAAATTGCTTTCAATTAAAAAAAAATTAATTGAAAGAAGATAAACTGATTGATGTAAAATGTTTAAAAGAAATTTTTTTACCGCATATCATCGCTCACATTTTCAACACTTCAATATTGAGTGACCTGGGCTGTCTGATGCTTTCGCAAAATTTCAATAAAAATCTCTTATTAAATGATAGACATCGCTTTTAAAAAAACGACAACTTAATGTTATTTGTCTTGTACCCACAGACCAGTGATAGGTATGAAATTCGGCCAAAACAGTTTTATCGTTTCTCCTGCTAAAATTTTCACTGAAATTAAGGCTGGAGAACTGCTCGGAGTACAAGATCGTCATTATGGATTAAGTCATTCCATGAAAATCATCAACTTTTGAGTAGATTGTATCAATCTTGATTCTCGAGGTTGAAAAACATCAAAAAAATCAGTGAAATGTGAGTTGTAATTTTATATTTTTTTTGACTTGCCATTAAATTCAAAGCCTTAACCAAATACTATCCGAATTCTCCTTAAGTTACAGCCCATTTTAATAATAAATTTGATCCAGCAAATCATTTCGTCAAAACAATGATCAAACAACTTCTCAAAATTTAAAACAATTCATTTTAACATTCTTGAAATTTTCAAAACAGATGAGACAAACTGGTTTTCAAAAACAAAAGGATTGAAAAAAATATTTCAGTCTACATTTTTTCGATAAACACCAAATTCAATATGGGCTGAATGACAAATAATACTTCATTATGATCTAATATGGCTTCCCATATCTTACATCTTTTATCACAATAACACATTTTATATACATATTCATAACAATTACGTACGCATTCAGAATTTTAATTACAAAAATATCATTTTGTTCCCAATGTGAAACATCTCGACTTCATTACAAAACAACTTTTATTTTTAAATTTTATCATTATTTTAGATTTAAAAGAAAAAACATTTAAATTGAATCACTTTGGAATAAAATTATTAAATAAATTCTATTAAGGTTTTCATTTTAACTTTAATTTTAACACGCACTATCGATTATTATTATTTTTGTTGTGTATGCACCAGAAGCAACCATGCTGGACCTCACCTCACTATTATAATATAAATAAAACATTCTCATTGTTACACATTTTTTTTTCCTTTAAATTTTATGCATTTAATTCCACAACAAAAAGCCTTTTACTAATTTTGTGTGTGTTTTTTTTTCATTTAATCAAGTCCTACAAATCATGCTGTTGTCGTGGTCGTGTTTTAAAGTAATTCTTTTATTTATATATTGTTATAAAAAGAATGAATGAAAAAAACTAATAAAATTACACAAAAAGGTAATAAAATTATAATAATAATTCCGTCATTCTTGTATTAATTTTTTTTTGAATTTTTTAAAAATATCTTGATATTTTTTAAGATATTTTCATCATATTTTATTTTTTTATAATTCTTATCCAAAAAAACGAAATTTACCACTGTTAACTGTTAAATCTGCACAATTAAGCACTCTTCTTAAATTATAATAATAATAAAATTTTCATTATATGAGACGAGACGCGACGATGCTTAAATTTATCTTTTAATAATAATTTAATTCTCTCACGAAATTTTTTTTAATATTTATATTATCCAAAATTTATAAAATACATCCGTTCGATGTCAAGTAAAGACGATGACTGAATCTCAAATGAAAAAACTATACTTTTTTTGGAGTAGTAGTAATAATAATATAAAGTTGGTGTAATTCCGCATCTTTGTAGTATATAATAATATACATTTATTGTACATGGGATATTTATTAATGTAGTGTTTGTAGTATTTGTGTATGTACGCTTAAAAATTTTAAAATAAAAAAAAAATTATGCGATCAAAACAATGGAATTGTGTGAATATAGGAATACAAAATTGTGTACAAATGAGAAGCTTGGTGTAGTATATTTTTTTATTTTAGTGAAGTACAGGTGACTCTCGATATAGTTCGAAAAGTTTAGGGAAAAAATATCCGATGAGTTTTGGACGAGTTTGTTTACTGACTAAAATTTGTCAAAACAGTGATTTTGAGGCGAAAAATTTCTGTTTATTCTTTCTCAGTTTTTTTTTCTTTAATAAATTTATTGCCGTTTTCTGTTTATTTATATAACATCTTTTGAATATTGAATTCTTAGGAGGCAAAATCTATGGAACTAGTAATGAACAATATATTGAACTTAAATCCTAATGCTGGCAAGTCAAATCTCAAAACAAGATTAAATCGATTAATTTTCGGGAAAAATGGGTAAAATAAAATCTGTTTATTCATGTAGTTAGCATTGAATCTGTTCCTTCCAGTCAGATACAGCTTTTTACATCATTAATCTGTCTTCAATAATTCCTTGTTCAATTAAAAAATTTGCTTGCTACAACAAATAATACAGACGATAAAAAAAATATATCCTTTATATTGGAAGAGTTGATTTCGTAGATCATGCAATCTCAAATTATTACAATTATTACTCGTTACAATGTTGAAAGGAAAAAGTAGTGGTGCCTCCGTCTTTTCACTAAATTTCTTGAAGCTGCTATTGTAAATGCATGAAATATATTAAGTCAATGCCAATAGATTGAAATCAAAAAGCGAATATTTTCTTAATATGTTTGCTGAAGACACGATAATGTGATTTGAAGAAAGAAATATACCAAAAACTAATATAAATGGCAACCGAGGACACTGAAATCAAAGTAAAAGGAGCAGAAGGAAAATTCCAAAAAAATGTATGACGAGCTCGTTAAACATAATAAGACGGTGTATTACCACAAAACTCGAGTTCTATCAGAACATAAACGGCCAGGGGGCTTGGCAGAGGCAATGTACAATGTAGATAGATATCATGGGTGACTATGATAATGTTGTGAGGGTAACGATTTGATCCGGAATTTACTTTATTAGTGAACAATACCAGTTGTGTTCCGTTTACAATGTATATTCAAAACATTAGATAAGCTGAAGATTCTCAAATAATTTGTTTATTCACTTAGTGATGAATTTATTCCTTTCAGTCCCATACGGAGTTAACCTTCAACCGTTAATGGAAGACGTTGGTAAGTTTTATGTGTTTATTGTGGTTGGTTTTGATGGTGGATGACTTTAACAAAACATTGCACGAAAACGGACATTCACCTTAGATTAAACATGCGAAATTGGATCATGTCAAAATGATAGCAGGCTTTAAGAAGAAGTATAAGTACATCAGATAAAACATTAAAACTGACAATCTTCACATGTTAATAATATTTGTAATAATAATAATAATGATGTGTTCTTCTTCACAAAAAAGTTAACGATTTTTCATAAAATTTAGTAGATTTAACTCTATTTGAAGAAAAAATTTCATGCAAACGACAGATTCATGGTTTTTACAATTTGACATAACTACTTGGAACGAAACGTCTGATTAAATCTCAGTTTATATTTTCTTGTCAATTTTCGTTTCATTTTAAACATTGTATAGCTAAGTTAAGTTATATAAAAATCGGTTCTGATGAACTGAACTATTTTTTCCGGTTCGACTGATTTTTGTGTTACCATTTATTGAACATTTACTGTAGTTGCAAAAAATGTTTTACATGTATTTGTTCACGTATAAAAAATTGTATTCCTGAATTTAAACAGGCATAATAATGAAGGTAGTGCAACCATAAAACGACAAACATTGAAAGCGATTGATTAAATTGTATATTCATGATAATTCCTTAATTATTTGTGATATCCTTGTTTTGCTAACTTTTCATATGATTTTTTAGGAAAAACGGTTGTTCTCAAAGTCATTTTTATTTGTGCACTTTAATAAATAAAAGTAAAATCTAGAACTTTAGTAAAGGGTAACTCCTCAAATTGTAACTTAGAATTGACACATTTTTCTATATATAATTTTCCATTTAGATTGATTTTTCATACCAGAATCATCCTTCAATCGATTCCCTTTTCTGAAATTGCAAAAAATAATAAAATCACGAGAATTTCATAATAATTGAAATAAACAACCAATTAAAAACATAAAAAAATACAAACTTAAAAATAATTTTGATGAGACGTGACATTTATCATTCATCAAATTATAACTACTCATGTAAATCCACGAAAAAAATCAATCATAACCGTTAAGTACATTAAACAACAGTCAAATTATGGTTTGTGCTTTGATTTGATTAGTGACATTGAACTTCATTTCCTCATGTTACTTTTTATATATATTCATAAAATTTTGTTTGAGACAACAAATCTATTCATTCAAATATTATTAATAAAAAAAATTTATAAAAAAAATGATTAAAAGTGTGTGTATCCTCAGGAAGTTATTAACTTCTAAAATAAACTTTTATAAAAAGTTAGAAAGCTAACTAAAAAGGATAAAACAAGAAGGTTTTGAGAAAAATTAAATGTTTTTAAAAACATTTTTTAAAAGTTGAATTTTCAGTATTAAAAAAAAACATCGTGGTCTTAAACCTTTTAAGGAATGTTTCTAGGTGATCTAAGGTTTTTGTAATCGAAAAATTTGTTAAGTCTTTGATCTGAAAATTCAACTTTTAAAAAATGTTTTTAAAAACATTTAATTTTTCTCAAAACCTTCTTGTTTTATCCTTTTTAGTTAGCTTTCTAACTTTTTATAAAAGTTTATTTTAGAAGTTAATAACTTCATAAGGAAAAATTGCACTTTTCATCTGGTTTTTTTTTATATTTGTTTTTATTTTTGACTTTTTAGTTTTATATTTGTTTAAATTAAATAATTTGATCTTTGTTTTATAAGCCTAAGATCGAAAATCAAAAACGTCGATGTGTCCACATTCTGTTAAGAGAATTGATGTGTATGGAAAAAAAATTTTTTTTTCAAGTTGGTCTTAGGTCTTTGGTGTCTTCAGCAAAGTTGTAGCTTATTTTGAGAGGATTTTAGTGATATAATTTTTTTTTTAATTTTCCGGGAAATTTATGGAAATTTTTTGAATTTTGGTGAAAAACCGTTAATTTTGACCAAAAGTTGTTCGGCAACCCTATTTTTTTATATGGAAACCCTAATTTTTTTTTACGCGAGCACCTCGGCCAACGAAAATAAGGCATAGTTTCAGAAGAAACTATGGGTCTTGGATGGCTCAGAAAGGCTACACAGGCGTTTTTACAGACAAATGTTTTGATATGTGACTAAATATAAAAGTATTATAATAAGAGAATTGATGTGTATGGAAAAAAAATTTTTTTTTCAAGTTGGTCTTAGGTCTTTGGTGTCTTCAGCAAAGTTGTAGCTTATTTTGAGAGGATTTTAGTGATATAATTTTTTTTTTAATTTTCCGGGAAATTTATGGAAATTTTTTGAATTTTGGTGAAAAACCGTTAATTTTGACCAAAAGTTGTTCGGCAACCCTATTTTTTTATATGGAAACCCTAATTTTTTTTTACGCGAGCACCTCGGCCAACGAAAATAAGGCATAGTTTCAGAAGAAACTATGGGTCTTGGATGGCTCAGAAAGGCTACACAGGCGTTTTTACAGACAAATGTTTTGATATGTGACTAAATATAAAAGTATTATAATAAGAGAATTGATGTGTATGGAAAAAAAATTTTTTTTTCAAGTTGGTCTTAGGTCTTTGGTGTCTTCAGCAAAGTTGTAGCTTATTTTGAGAGGATTTTAGTGATATAATTTTTTTTTTAATTTTCCGGGAAATTTATGGAAATTTTTTGAATTTTGGTGAAAAACCGTTAATTTTGACCAAAAGTTGTTCGGCAACCCTATTTTTTTATATGGAAACCCTAATTTTTTTTTACGCGAGCACCTCGGCCAACGAAAATAAGGCATAGTTTCAGAAGAAACTATGGGTCTTGGATGGCTCAGAAAGGCTACACAGGCGTTTTTACAGACAAATGTTTTGATATGTGACTAAATATAAAAGTATTATAATAAGAGAATTGATGTGTATGGAAAAAAAATTTTTTTTTCAAGTTGGTCTTAGGTCTTTGGTGTCTTCAGCAAAGTTGTAGCTTATTTTGAGAGGATTTTAGTGATATAATTTTTTTTTTAATTTTCCGGGAAATTTATGGAAATTTTTTGAATTTTGGTGAACAACCGTTAATTTTGACCAAAAGTTGTTCGACAACCCTATTTTTTTATATGGAAACCCTAATTTTTTTTTACGCGAGCACCTCGGCCAACGAAAATAAGGCATAGTTTCAGAAGAAACTATGGGTCTTGGATGGCTCAGAAAGGCTACACAGGCGTTTTTACAGACAAATGTTTTGATATGTGACTAAATATAAAAGTATTATAAAAAATACCAAAAAAAAAACAAGAAAATCAAATAATTCTCATTCGCGCAACAGGAACTTTGCCTATTCTTCCGGAATATATTTTTATAATTGCATATTTTGTTTCAACGAATTGCTACTGATTTGTGAATTTAAGTTGAGGCGTTAGTTAATATTTTTTATTGAATTCACACGTGAATTTTAATAATAATATTCAAATATTGTATGATAATTTTTTTATTAGGTTTTCATTTAATATATCACACAATGCCTGTATATCGCTTTATTTGATGTATAAATTATAATATTATTGCATTAATTTGCATTGATACAAAAGGTTTCGGTAGCTGATTCACTTGTGAATGCGTGAGATTTTAAACGTATTAAAATTAAATCAATATTGATTTTTTTTTGAAATATTTAATTTTTTTATTTTCATACGAGAACAATGAATTCTGGAAAATTTACAAAAATAATGCAAATATTTACAATTCAGCTTAATGTTAACACTTATAAGCACAGAGTATGCTTTAAAAAAAAAATTATATTTGCATAACATGACACACAAGGTTGCGTTCCATATTAAATTTATCTATTTACCTTGAAATGTGTGTGTTTGCACACTATTCGATATATAATGAAAATAAGTTAAAGTACAATGTTGATATACATATTTTATTTGAAAATTGTAAATTATTCTATCATACACCGGTCTGAAATTAAAATGCAACACATGTCCATCGACTTACATTTATTTTAAATTTATGATAACGTGAGTCAGATTTGTTCCTGTTCTGTGGAGTTTCCAAATAGTATCCGGAATTAAAGGATAATTTTTTTATTACATGTTAGAATTTTACAAAAAAAAACCAGGCGTCTCCATTTAATTTGAAATTTAAATCTTTACACGTGTAAAAATCTTTAATGAAATTGAAATTTATACTCAGTTTCGGTACACAACATTACCTGCTCAATCTCTTGAAACAAAATCTTGGTTAAGTAAAATCGCGTGTATCTCATTAACGATTCCTGATCCATTTCCTGTTTTATGTATGATAATTAATCGTTTTATGTTGTATGGACCATGTCTCAGTACAATTACAATTAAAATTCATTGTACTTTAATCTAAAAATTGTGATCTGACGCAGTTTCTGTGCTTCGAACCAAATCATACCGAAATGACCTTTTTTTGACCTACATTTTTCTGATAGTTTCATCGAAGCATCGAAGTGAAATCAAGGCAATTTAAGATTAAGAAGTTTTTTTCCCATGATGACCCGATTAGAACTCAAGTTCATGGTCAAAAAGATGCTTAATCATGTCTGAGCTTGTTAAGAAATATTTTGTTCCGGTCCAGCTTTAATTGAATTATAAGAATTACTAACAATATACTTAAATGAGAGTAAGTATAAAAAATTATTCACATTTAAAATCGTAATTTAATTTAATTTGTATTATTCTTCATATTTATCTTTCTCATACTTCAACAATAATAATTTTTTATTCATGATTGAGCATCAGACAAAGAAAAAAATGATCTAAATTACTTGATCAGATGTTAAACCAAACATGACCATCATCACTATTATTAGAATACAATCTCCTCCACACAGTCCTTTGAAATCAACAACACAAAAAATGTGCTTAAGTGTGTGTTACAACTCTAAAAATGGAATAAGAATATTTTTTTTGTTTGACTTACAGCTCAAGTATAATTTTTGCAAACAAAAAAGAATTTCAAAAAAAAAATAACAACCTGTTACTTGTTAGTTACTTGTAATTGTTTTACTTGAGTCCGGTATCTTCATTGAATGTGAAGGAAAAAAATGTAACGAATAAAAGTTGAAAAAAATGTATAAAGTTTAATGGAAATATCGAACGAAAAATAATTAAATTGAATTGAGGGGAATTTTAAAAGTGCATTTATGAGAAGAGTTTATTTTAACCGATAATTCAATTTGGTTCACTTTGGTCGATCATCAAAATTGGTTCACTTTGACTGATACTCAAAATTGGCTTGGTTTGGCTCGTAACCGAAAATTGGTTCACTTTAACTTAAACTCCAAATTGGCTCGATTTGGCTTGTATCCGAAATTGGTTCACTTTGACTGATACTCAAAATTGGCTTGATTTGGCTCGTATCTGAAATTGGTCCACTTTGACTGATACTCAAAATTGTCTGGATTTGGCTCGTATCACAAATTGGTTCAATTTAGTTGATACTCAAAATTGGCTCGATTTGGGTCGTATCCGAAATTGATTCACTTTGGTTGATACTCAAAATTGGCTGAATTTGGCTCTTATCCGAAATTGGTTCACTTTGAATTAAACTCAAAATTGGCTGAATTTGGCTCGTATCTGAAATTGGTTCACTTTGACTTATACTCAAAATTGGCTTGATTTGGCTCTTATCCGAAATTGGTTCACTTTGACTGAAACTCAAAATTGGCTGGATTTGGCTCTTATCCGAAATTGGTTTACTTTGACTGATATTCAAAATTGGCTGGATGTGGCTCGTATTCGAAATTGGTTCACTTTGACTGACACTCAAATTTGGCTTGATTTGGCTCTTATCCGAAATTTGTTCACTTTGACTTAAGCTCAAAATTGGCTTGATTTGGCTCGTATACAAAATTGGTTCCCTTTGACTGATACTCAAAATTGGCTTGATTTGGCTCGTATCCGAAATTGGTCCACTTTGACTGAAACTCCAAATTGGCTTGATTTGGCTCGCATCTGAAATTGGTTCACTTTGACTGAAACTCAAAATTGGCTTGATTTGGCACGTTTTCAAAATTGGTTCAATTTGACTGAAACTCAAAATTGGCTGGATTTGGCTCGTATTTAAAATTTGTTCACTTTGACTTAAGCTCAAAATTGGCTTCATTTGGCTCATATTCGAAATTGGTTCACTTTGACTTATACTCAAAATTGGCTTGATTTGGCTCTTATCCGAAATTGGTTCACTTTGACTGAAACTCAAAATTGGCTGGATTTGGCTCTTATCCGAAATTGGTTTACTTTGACTGATATTCAAAATTGGCTGGATGTGGCTCGTATTCGAAATTAGTTCACTTTGACTGACACTCAAATTT
>LN483362.1:1310884-1333973 GCA_900002565.1 Culicoides sonorensis
GTAAAATAAAATAAAATAATAAATTAAACAGTTTACAAGGTTGTTCAGTAATAAATCAAGTTCAAAACAATGTTTTAAATGGATTGAGATGAATAATTACAATTAATCGTGTGCACTTGTAAGTGTGAATTTTAAATTGAAAATTCAATTATAAGAAAAATTAAAAATTAATTCACAGTTTGTCATTTAATCGAAAAATAATTTAAACTGAATCAGATTTCACATGACTTCCGAGTGTGATTTCATGTGCAACTTTTTTTTTACGTGTCATGAATTTCATTTTAATGTTAAATTTATCGATTTACTTCAATTATCAAAAAAATTCAATTGAAATTCAATTGTAAGGTGTGTTAAATTAAAAAAAAAGACAGATTAGGTAAACAATGTTCTAATAAAATTCGGAAGTGAATGTTTCACATTTTATTTTATTTATTTTTCAATTAATCGTAACAAGTGGTTTCAAGTTCAAGTCGTTCATGATTAATTTATGGAGCGAATTAAATTGATTTATTCAGGTATTGAACTAGAAGTGTTTGTTTATTTTGATTTTTTCAATTTAAAAGTGTTTTGAATGCAATCTGTCAATTAAATTTAAATTATTATGCTATTTAATTCAATTTTTCAATTTTAATTTGAATATTATAAAATTATTTGAATCACATGGAATTCAAATGAAAAAAAATCATTTAAAACGGTTTTAAATGAAACACGTGATCTATTTGAAATGCGCGCCAAATTGAATGTCACTCAATTTTCTGTTCAAAACAAAAACAAGCACTCAATCAGCTGTTAAGCCAGCTCATTAAATTTTGTATTTGTACAATTTCTGAAGTGATATTTTAAATTTTTTTAATTTAATTTGATTTTATTGATTAAAATACGGAAATTCCATTAAATATTAGTGAAAATGTCATCAGACGTCTGTGAACAAATCGAAAATGATGGTAATTTTTTCGTTAAATTGACAAAATTTTCATATTTCAATTTTATTTCATTCACAGAATTTTTTCGTCACTTTTTGCGACAAGACTCCAAGAAAGATGAATTGTCCAGTGTTCTTTCTTTCACCGAGCAAATATCCAAACTGTCCGAGGGCTTGGAAGTAATTTCCGGCGAGTTACAGACCCAGGTCAAAGATCATCACGGATCACTTTTGAAACAAGCAGCAAATCAACGTAATTTACATGAATCACTTGATAAAATTTCACTTCAAATGGAATCCCTCGAATTAGCAGGAAATAAATTGAAACAAAAAATTCAAATTCCATACCAGGCGTTAGAGAATCAAACACGTGTCTTGCGAAACTTACACGAAGCATCACATTTATTGAGAGATCAAATCGCCAGGTTCCTTAAACTCCATTCAAAATTGATGGAAAGTGAGGATTTGGCACAACAAGCAAAATTCCTTTACGAATTGGAACCTTTGTTGGATGATGCTGATTTGAAGAAAATTTCATTTTTAAATGAGGAACGTGGAGAAATCGTTACAAAAAGACAAAAGTTATTGCATATAATCAACCGAGATCTGACAAATGGCTTGGAAAATAACAAAATTGAATTAATTACAAAAAGTTTACAGATTTTCTCTAACTTGCATTTGCTTAAATCGACATTAGATCAAATGCGTGAGTCGTACATTGACGATATAAAACATTCCATTAAAGCGTGTTTTGCTGGAACTGATGTCAAAACTCTTCGCCAATCATCTGGAGGTGGAGCGAGTGATAAAAGTAGTGAGAATAAAAAGAGCAATAAAGGACCTGGAAAAACCCCAACACTTACGACATCGCAACATTTTCGAACAAAGCTATGGAATGCAATTGAATGGCTGTTTGAAGAGGAAATTTTTGATATCCTTCAAGAAGTCACCTTACTAGCAAAATCCACAGAAATGATTATGCAAAATAGCGAGGATGACAGAATAAAAGCAGATTCAATTAGAAAACAGTTCTGGGACGATTTGGAAGGTCTCCTCAAAAAATCGTTCGGCAAAGACGCGCCTCCTCATGTAGGGCAGTGTCTTTGTCATGGTCTTCCAAAACTTTTATCATCTGCGAAGAGTCTTGAACTCAAGTTAAACGAGGAATTCAAATTCAGTAAATCAATTTTCGGTTTCCTTGAAGCCGGATATTTGGAAAAATGTGGATTAAATTTAAAGGCCTCAATGAATGGAATTGATTTTCCAAATCAAGAAGTCGTGGATGGGATGATCCGCAATGCGAGCACTGAATTGAGTGCAGCAATTGTCGATGATAATTTGCTAATGATGGTCAGTTCAGCTATTAATGCATGTAACAAGGATTTTTGGTCCAAAGCAGAGGGGTATATTAAACTTGGAGCTGACTCGAAACAAGTTTTTGGTGAGAATTTTTTTCCATTTCATTGAATTTCATAAATTTTAATTGAAAATTTCGATTTTCAGACATTCCCAACACCTCTCAAATCCAGAATCGAGAACTTGCAAATACAATTCACTACCACCAAGTTGCTACAATTCAAATGGTGACCGATCTAGGACCTAAATTTGGAACAACAGACGCTGCTAAAAAGATAATTGACGGTTTAAATACCGGTCGAACTCTGATTTTAACGATTCTGGAACAATTAATGGAATCAATGAATGCTGCTGTCAACATAATTCTGCTTAGTATGCATCGCGAACCTGGATTAAATACACAAAACATTGCAACTTCAGGTCCCTCTTTATACATGAAAGAGCTCATCGATTTCCTTGCCAGAATCTGGAGTGCTCACATCGCGCCTTTTAGTGACAAGGCGAGTGTTGATCAATGTGGCAAAGAATTAGCAAAAACTTGCATTGATTTATTCATCACCAACTTAGCAATTGCACGTCCATTGTCTAGCGCAGGAAGACAGCGATTGAAATCTGATTGTGCTCACTTGGAAAAAGCCTTAAAACCGGTAACTCCTGATTTGGCTGTGCTTGGAAAACAATTCAGATTATTACGATCAATTTCATACATGATTACACAAACACCGGAAAATTTGATTCAAAATACAACGGAAGATGGCATCATGCCACCTCACATAATCCTATTTTTACTTTTTGGTCATGCCAAGCAAGCAGAACTTGCAAGTCCACACCAAGCTGCTGATTGGCCAAATGAGAAGTTGATCCAATGGCTTGATGGGCATACGAATGAAAAGGAGAGGTTGGATTTGATTTTCGGTGCATTGCAGAAATATCGATTAGTGGTGCAGAAAAAAAATATTGCGACTTATGATCCTGTTTATCCAATTATTATGTCATTTTTTGAAAAGGTCTCAAAATGAAACACGTTTTATGGTGTATAGGCCTTTATTTGAGGCAATAATTTTATTTTACATTCATATAAGAATAAAGCTTTAAGTACACATTTTATTTATTTTTTTTCTTTTAAATTGGGTTCTGACTATAAATGTAACAGTAACTAGAATGAATTTTAAAAGTTTCTGGCACAAAACACCAAGTAAATTCATTTACATACTAAATTTTCACTGGAATGCACATTTTTATCACAATCAACAGTTAAATTATTATTTTGGTAAAAGTTTTTGTATCACATAATCGTCAATGACGTCTTGTATCAATTCCTTCTTCAGTACAGGAAATTTGAATTTAAATCCAAATCCAGTCAATTTTTCATTGCTCATATTAATATGTTTGTTCTGCAAAACATCTGCATCAATGTAAGGCGTCAAAGGAGTGTTTAACTCATTTTGCTTGCATAATTTCGCCCATAGCTCGAGATGCTCCTCATTGATCTCCTTTACAACACCCATAACATCGATTTGAGTCATTTTTGATAACACTTGACCAAGATATTCACATTTAATGCCAAAAATTTCACATAAAATGTCCGTTATTGATCCTTGAGTCGATTGCGACTGATCAACAACATTGAAAATTTCATTTTCAGCACGAGGGTTTGTATTGAGATGGAAAATAGCGGACGCAACATCTTCAACATGAATTGTATTAAGTTTAAGATCCTTAGTCCATAGGAGTTTCATGGAAGTATTTAAATGTTTGTATAAAATTGCAGCAATGATGCGAGGAGCTGAAATTAAAAATGATTTTAAATGACAACGAAATTGAAATTCACTAAATTGAATCTTACTCAATCCAGTACGATCTCCTTTCCCATAAACAACTGGAAGACGAACAATTGTATATTTAACAGATTTTTGCCCTTTAAGGTAATCTTCTAATTTGGCATGTTCCTTGCCAATCATTGTCCAAGGTTCGACGATGCAATCTTCCTTGACTTCTGTTGTCCCACTGGAACTCATACAAGAACTTAACTGAATAAATCGCTTAAGACCTTGGATTTTAGCTGCTCCTTTGATACAATTAATTCCTAATTTATAGACACTCTCCTCGTAAATTTCAGCTGCAAATCCAGGACGTGTCTCAGCTGCACAATTTATCACAAAATCGTATGTTTCACCTTCAAGGGCTCGATCGACGGATGCTGTGATATGAAAACAAATTGTTAATTTAAATCGAATCGGCTAGATTATGGGGGACCTGAATTTCATGTCCTCCCTAATAATACACAAAAAAATAAAAATCACCTTGATGAATTAAATTCGCACTACGAAATTCTACCAAATCAGAATTCTCAAAAACATTTTTTGTCTCCTCATTCATCCAGGCCATTTGTGGTGGAACTTTATCGACAACCAATATTTTATCAACCAAATCATTAGTAACTAAATAATTGACAATATTACGACCAATAAATCCAGTTCCTATAAATAACAAAAAAAAAAATAAAATTCAATTAAATTTATCACATTCCACATAAATCCGATTAAAATTCAATTCAATGCAATTGATTCAAAACTCTGATAGTAATAAAAATTTAATTAAACTTCCGTCCGCTGCACTTGAAATGCAATCGATGACGAATCAATCATTTCATAGAAGGCAAAAAAAATATACAATCATAATTACCTCCTAGAATCAATATTTTAGGCTTCGTCATGTTGGATTTTCACTGTTTTCTGTTAATACAGAACTCGTTTAACTTAAATTAATGGTTTAATTGAAAGAAATTGTAAGTTTAATGGATTAAATTTAAAATTAAAATTAAAAAAAATGAAAAGTGTCTGAATGAAAATAAAATTTTTATGATACTAAATGACATTCATGAGTGGTTCTTATCAGGTGTTGAGTGCCATTTGTATGAGTAATGTGTACTGTTATTGTGAACTGTCAAAATTTTTGACATTTAGTTGAAAATATTTTTTATTTGATCAATTTCTTGCCTTAACATTAAATCAAGTTTTTTTATGGAATTTTCACTAAATTTACTGTAAATTATTTAAAATTAACTTATAAAGTAGTGAATTATGGACATGGAATAGGAAAATCACACTGAATTATGGACAAAATGTCATGAAATTGAGCGAACATTTATCCTGAAAACGAACGACGACAAAATTTATATAAAAAAAAGTACGCAAAGAAAATTTGACACGAAACAGAGATCTGTTTTGAATCTCAAATTCGATGGATCTTTTTTGGGAACAATTTGCAAGGTTCACCGACATGTACGATAATCGCTTTCGCTTAAGTGAATATTTATTGCACGATTATGTAATGTTTATGCATGGATTTTGGCGGAAATGGGTTGATTCTGATGTCTTATCATTTCGAAATGCACTGCTGTATTCGTTTTTGTTTATATCAGGATCGTATTTTAGCTTCAAGAAAATGTTTGAGGTAAGATTGAGATTTAAATCTAGGAATCAGGAAAATTTAAAATATTTTTTTCAATTTCAGTCATTATACAGGAAATCAAAATATAAACAAACGACAATCGTGTCACAGAATATCAGGATTGTGTGGTCAATTTGTTTCTGTACAACAATGATTGTGTTCCTGCAAATGTATCACAGCCAATTCATCAATCCCGAGTTTGAACGCGAAAGTAGGCAATTGTTCCCAAAATTCAGCAATTCCTTGTTTTTTAAAGTTTGTGATATGAAAAAATTTATGGTGAGACCCTGAAATTGATCTTAAATCATAAAATTTAACGTTTTCTTTTAAAATTTACAGCTAGTTACTCTCATCCTATCATCATTTTACTTGTTAGAAGCCCTCATAGACCTCAATGAACGGAATTTCGCGAATAGCTTAAGTAAATTTACCTTTTCAATCGTACTCCTCATTTGTTACAGACAACGCTTAGAAAATTACAGTGTGTTACTTAACATTTACGTCGGTCTCTATAGTATTACGGTTCACTTAACTCACTTAATCGCGTTAAATATTAGTCCTAAGCGGGATTTGTTCCTTAAATTAATTGTGATAATACGACTCTTGTCATGGATTTTCATCTACTTAAATATACTGCCGTTTGACTTTCTCATTCCGACAGTTAATGCAAGTGCGAATAAGGCAAGTGTAGAACTTAATTTGCTTATTTGGGGATGGTATGTTGTCCGTGTATGGACATCACCGTTTTTGAAGTATTTTTATCATGAAATTTATCATTTGAATGGGGATTGTGTGGGAGATCAGTCGGTGTACAAGTGCATTTTGGTCGAAGATACACCGGAACAGAAACATTTGAGAACGATGCGAAGGATTTTTATGGAATTGAAATTCATGCAACAGTAAGCAATTTTTTATTTTAATGATATTAATATGAAATTTAATGAGAAATTCAATTTTCAGACAAAAAAGTCTCGAAAAGACACTGAGAAGTGAAGAAACCTCATCAGCTAAAACTTTCCAGACAATTAAATGTAATATAAATGAATTTTATCTTAAATTTTTATTAAAAGTTATTTTTTTTCTAAATTGCAACAGGCATAATGGCACTAAAGCGAAAATTGAGACGAATCCGAGCCAGAGGTGGACCATCAAATTTAAACGATAAAGTACCTGACGATTCAGACACCGAAGATGACGAACATAAATTTGTCAAAACCTAATCCCAATGTTTCCTTCATTTTTAAATTAATTTAAATTAATATCCATCTCTCATAAGAATTTTGTAATTTAATTCATATATGTAGAAAAGACATCACCCAAAATTTTTCCTGTAATATGTAATTAATTAAAAAAAAATATTTCATTCCATTTTAACTATTTCCTATTAAAAAAAAAATTAAATTAATTTGTTATTTTGTTCTCAAATTTTTAGAATAATAAATTTTCACGAGTTTTGAATTATATTTAAGGCAAAAAATTTAAAACATGACATAAAATTTCAGTGGAATTAAAAAGAAATAAATGAAATAATTTTATGAAAGATTCTTGAATTGATTTTTTTTTAGTTTTTATTTCAAATTTTAAGGATTAGAATTTTAGTTACTTTGATAACAGATCCCAGAATTCTTATAAGAATATAACTGATTATGCTTACCATTCTTTATCATAAATTCTCTCTCATTCCATGTAAACACATAAAATTCTCTCTGTTTGTACGAACACTGTACGCTGAACCTGTATGTATATAAACCGCTGTTTTAAAAATTAGGAAAATTACGCTTGCAAGACATTTATTCCCTGTCTGTCTGCCTGAATATGTGATTCACTATTGTTCTTTTTGAACATTGGGATGCAATCAACTGATTTTGGATTTCTTTGAAAAATTTTGAAATTTTGGTACTCGGAAGTTGGAGCATGAAAATGTGCATAAAATCAATGAAGGTAAGGCTTTTCTCCAAATTTCAAAATTCATATTTTTGGCTGATCTAAGAATATTCTAGGTTGGGACGAAGTGGTTCGAGATGCTTTGGGGTCTGCCTGATGAGATGCAATCAACCCATTTTGGATATCTCTGAAAAATTTTGAAATTTTGGTACTCGGAAGTTGGAGCATGAAAATGTGCAAAAAATCAGTGAAGGTCAGGCTTTTCTCCAAATTTCAAAATTCATATATTTGGCTGATCTTAGAATATTCTAGATTGGGACGAAGTGGTTCGAGATGCTTTGGGGTCTGCCTGATGAGATGCAATCAACCGATTTTGGATTTCTTTGAAAAATTTTGAAATTTTGGTACTCGGAAGTTGGAACATGAAAATGTGCAAAAAATCAGTGAAGGTCAGGCTTTTCTCCAAATTTCAAAATTCATATATTTGGCTGATCTTAGAATATTCTAGGTTGGGACGAAGTGGTTCGAGATGCTTTGGGGTCTGCCTGATGAGATGCAATCAACCCATTTTGGATATCTTTGAAAAATTTTGAAATTTCAAAATTCATATTTTTGGCTGATCTAAGAATATTCTAGGTTGGGACGAAGTGGTTCGAGATGCTTTGGGGTCTGCCTGATGAGATGCAATCAACCCATTTTGGATATCTCTGAAAAATTTTGAAATTTTGGTACTCGGAAGTTGGAGCATGAAAATGTGCATAAAATCAGTGAAGGTAAGGCTTTTCTCCAAATTTCAAAATTCATATTTTTTGCTGATCTAAGAATATTCTAGGTTGGGACGAAGTGGTTCGAGATGCTTTGGGGTCTGCCTGATGAGATGCAATCAACCCATTTTGGATATCTCTGAAAAATTTTGAAATTTTTGTACTCGGAAGTTGGAGCATGAAAATGTGCATAAAATCAATGAAGGTAAGGCTTTTCTCCAAATTTCAAGATTCATATTTTTTGCTGATCTAACAATATTCTAGGTTGGGACGAAGTGGTTCGAGATGCTTTGGGGTCTGCCTGATGAGATGCAATCAACCGATTTTGGATATCTTTGAAAAATTTTGAAATTTCAAAATTCATATTTTTGGCTGATCTAAGAATATTCTAGGTTGGGACGAAGTGGTTCGAGATGCTTTGGGGTCTGCCTGATGAGATGCAATCAACCCATTTTGGATATCTTTGAAAAATTTTGAAATTTTGGTACTCGGAAGTTGGAGCATGAAAATGTGCAAAAAATCAGTGAAGGTCAGGCTTTTCTCCAAATTTCAAAATTCATATATTTGGCTGATCTAAGAATATTCTAGTTTGGGACGAAGTGGTTCGAGGTAGTTTGGGGTCTGCCTGATGAGATGCAATCAACCCATTTTGGATATCTTTGAAAAATTTTGAAATTTTGGTACTCGGAAGTTGGAGCATGAAAATGTGCAAAAAATCAGTGAAGGTTAGGCTTTTCTCCAAATTTCAAAATTCATATATTTGGCTGATCTAAGAATATTCTAGGTTGGGACGAAGTGGTTCGAGGTAGTTTGGGGTCTGCCTGATGAGATGCAATCAACCGATTTTGGATATCTTTGAAAACTTTTGAAATTTTGGTACTGGGAAGTTGGAGCATGAAAATGTGCAAAAAATCAGTGAAGGTAAGGCTTTTCTCCAAATTTCAAAATTCATATATTTGGCTGATCTAAGAATATTCTAGGTTGGGACGAAGTAGTTCGATGTAGTTTGGGGTCTGCCTGATGAGATGCAATCAACCGATTTTGGATATCTTTGAAAAATTTTGAAATTTCAAAATTCATATTTTTGGCTGATCTAAGAACATTCTAGGTTGGGAGGAAGTGGTTCGAGATGCTTTGGGGTCTGCCTGATAAGATGCAATCAACCGAATTTGGATTTCTTTGAAAAATTTTGAAATTTTGGTACTCGGAAGTTGAAGCATGAAAATATGCAATAAATCAGTGAAGGTAAGGCTTTTCTCCAAATTTCAAAATTCATATTTATGGCTGATCTAAGAATATTCTAGGTTGGGACGAAGTGGTTCGAGGTAGTCTGAGGTCTGCCTAATGAGATGCAATCAACCGATTTTGGATATCTTTGAAAAATTTTGAAATTTCAAAATTCATATTTTTGGCTGATCTAAGAATATTCTAGGTTGGGACGAAGTGGTTCGATGTAGTTTGGGGTCTGCCTGATGAGATGCAATCAACCGATTTTGGATATCTTTGAAAAATTTTGAAATTTCAAAATTCATATTTTTGGCTGATCTAAGAACATTCTAGGTTGGGAGGAAGTGGTTCGAGATGCTTTGGGGTCTGCCTGATAAGATGCAATCAACCGATTTTGGATTTCTTTGAAAAATTTTGAAATTTTGGTACTCGGAAGTTGAAGCATGAAAATATGCAAAAAATCAGTAAAGGTAAGGCCTTTCTCCAAATTTCAAAATTCATATTTTTGGCTGATCTAAGAACATTCTAGGTTGGGAGGAAGTGGTTCGAGATGCTTTGGGGTCTGCCTGATAAGATGCAATCAACCGATTTTGGATTTCTTTGAAAAATTTTTAAATTTTGGTACTCGGAAGTTGAAGCATGAAAATATGCAAAAAATCAGTAAAGGTAAGGCCTTTCTCCAAATTTCAAAATTCATATTTTTGGCTGATCTAAGAACATTCTAGGTTGGGAGGAAGTGGTTCGAGATGCTTTGGGGTCTGCCTGATGAGATGCAATCAACCGATAGAAGCTTTAAGCCAAGGTTCAAGTCTTTTTGAACCAAAAAAAGTGAAAATTTGTCAAACTGTGTTAAAACATTTTATTCGTACTTTTAACGGACAAATTTTTCTTCTTTTAGCACTCATTCTATATTTAAATGTCAAATTTTATTTTTGAAATTTGGCAACTCTGAATCAAAACAACAAAAAAAAAAAAAGATAAAGTAAATTGAAATGATTTTCAATATTGACCTGTTTTAACATTAATTTTTCTTAAAATATAAATAATTCATTAGCAAAACCACGAAAATTATGAAGAAATTAATCTTTTCATCATTATTATTATTTTTAATTCATTTATATTGTGCTGAGGTAAGTTTAAACAAAATATAAAATAATAAAACTGATTACGTCTCAATTAGAAAATCCTTTGATTAAATAATTTTAAAAATTTATTTCAAGGCCCAAAGCTATGAAGATAAAAGATGCAAATGCGTTTGCCCTTCAGTAAATAGTGTGATCAATCGAACAATTAATGACGATGCCCGAATGTTGATAATTGAAAACGTCCCTCCATCGTTGTGTAATTGTGATGGGGTAATTTTACCTCGTTTGAGCAAGAAAAACATATCAATTGAAGGCAAGGAAAAGGAATTTTGTCCTCGATGTGATTGTAAATACGAGAATCGTAATACAACCATAATAAAAGTCGTTGTTACAATTGTCATTTTTGTGATTTCAATCTTGGTCGTTTATATGCTATTTTTGTTTTTACTGGATCCATTGTTGAACAAACGAATGAAATTGAATTATCAAGAGCACACAAATGAAGAGGATGACACTGCATCAGCAGCAGGTGCGAGCTCAAATCCAATGCAGATGGTGTTTGGTGCATCTACAGCTCGTAATGAGGCTGGGTCAAATAATGTTTTGAATAGGGTGGGAGCTCATCAAGATAAGTGGAAGAAACAGGTTAAGGAGCAAAGAAAAAATATCTATGATCGACACAGTATGCTTAACTAATATATTGAATGTAGTAAAATATATTTATGAAATTATTACTATTATCAATCAATAAAAAATATTTAATAACCAAAATTTAAAGTATACAGAGATAGGGTCGTGGAACCGTCCATCGTTCGTAACCCTTTACCATGTGTTTTGAGTAATTTTGACTAAAATATTCAAGTTTTTTGATAATTTAACGATTCAAAGGTATTCTCTTACAGAATTGGTCTTTATATCTAATAGAAGCTTTAAATTATTATAGACAATAAGTTTTTCAGCATAATAAAATGAACGATAGATGTTCTTAAGGTAACGATGGTCGGTAATTCGACCCTACGGTAACAATTTCTCATTTTGCCACTTCAATTTGAGACCAAATTTATATAAAACAGAATTTACAGACTCAGGCGGATATTTCCTTTAAATTAAATTTGACATAAACCCAAATCTTTGCGTCCCCAAGTTTTTTTTCTGTGAAGGTAAAACACAAAAATTTAGCTTTAACTTTTTCCCCCTTCTTTTCGTCTAGGTCTTTAAAACCCATAAGCCAGTCTACGATTCGGGTTCTGAAACTCCTGATTGAGTGTTTATAGACTTTTAATGGTAAGCTTCATTTTTGCTGGATCTCCATTCAAAAATTCAAGTCTTACTATTTTAAATTCGGAAATATTTGATTTTGTCTGAAAAAACTCTTTTTCTTTGTTGATTGAAAAACACAAAGAATCCTGTAAGCGCCAATTTTTTAAAGTGAATCATCTTACAGGTGAAAATGCACTTGAAAATGCTCATTAACGATTACGTACTGCTTTCCCATATAAACAGCACCATAGACAGTTTATCGTACAACTGTAATTTCTCTCTTTATAAACAAAAATATTCTCTCTTCTGGCCGAAACACACACATATACGAAACTGTCAAAATAACATACAAATTTTTTGACAAAAATCGAAGACTTCAGTATGCGGAGAGAAAAAGGTAGTGCAACACATAAAAAAAATAGTTCCTCCTTTATATTTTATCAATAAATATCTTCATTTTTTTAAACTACAAATTGCAACAAAAAATAATTGTCTGCAGCAAAAATAAAATAAAAATCAATTAAAAAAATTCAATTCTAATCAAAAAAGTGTGAAATTGAAATAAAAATATTTTCTTTTATCTGTTAAATTTTGTTTTTTAATTTATTTCTTTTAACATAACAAGTGAATAGAATTTTGTTGAATCAAATATGTGAAGTTTTGTTATTCAATACGAATGTTTAAATTCAAATAAGAAAATAAAATAAACAACAAGAAAAAAATCGAAGATAGCAAATAAGCTTAAAAATACAACAAAAAAAAATAGTTTGTGTGAAATATGTTTAATTTCAACTAAAAAAATATCCAAAAAAATATTGTAAAATAAATTTATTCTCTTACGCAATTTTTTTATTTATTTTTTATTTGTTATAAATATTAAATAAAAAAAAATTATGAAAACATGCGATTTAATTAATTTAATTGAAAATAATAAAAATTTTAAATTAAATTCATGTCTTAATAAAATCTAATTATTACTTTTTAAGCTCCAAGAATCATCAAAATCATTGAAGGAAACGAAAAAGAACAACAAGAATAATAAAAATAAAAATATTCAACAAAAAAAAAAAAGTTTTCGGCCAACAAACTCATTCTAGTAAGAATATTATTTGTGTTTCCATGCATTTCATGTATAATTTTTATTTATATTAAAATATTTTATTGTGTATAAAAAAAAATTCATTGTTATAGTGCTATTTGGATAAATTAAACAACATTGCACAGTGTTAATATAAAATTAAAATTAAACATAAAAAATTAAAATTTTGGTGAAAATTGATAATAATTTATCCAGAAAATTTCAATTGGTTTCAATTTGAAAAAAGAGCAATTTTTCGTGAAATTAAAAGTATAAAAAAAATGTTTCATTAGAAAATTAACTATTAAAATGAAAATTGGATGAAAATTATTTTAAAAATAAAAATTGAATGAGAATTACTAGGAATTAAAATAAAAAAAAATATTTACAATTAAAATTAAAAATAACTGAAGGAAATTACAAGGAATCATCAATCAAGAGAATTGGATAAGAATTTAATTATTTGTTACAATTTTAAGGTAAGTTCATTGAAATCTTAATTAAGTTTTGAAAAAAATTATTATTATTATTATCAAATATGAATAGTTTAACTTTTTTTACTGGTCTGTGAAAGGGTGTGGATTATCATCAAGTTTGGAAAAATGTTGATTATTATTATTCTGCATGCGAAATTACTGGGTTCAAATGAAGTTTTAGCAATTAGGGTGGTCATTTTGTGTGAAATTTTTTGAGATCAACTTGGTTCAGTTTTAATTGAGAATTTACATAATTTTAAATTTAGTTTATATTTTTGAGTCTGTTAAGAGTTTTTTTAACCTTCATCCTGTCCAGGGACTTTTTAGTCCCTATAACTTATATAATGAATTTTCATTTGTAAGTGCTCCACGAGACTTAGTATGGATTTAACCATAGACTTACCAAACTCTCTCTCTGAGGCCGTAGGCGATGCTGACATGCTAATGATGTGGATTGCAACTGGCTTTATAGGGCTATACTTAAGACATCCATAGATTTTCCACTATTACTCAGGGGAAATCATGTAGTCATCATCATTGTGCCCTTTAATTTCCGCCATGTATCTGAGAATTGTCTGTGTGCCTCTTGTTCTTTGTCTGAATTGTAGTACTTAGACAAATATGCTTTGAAACGTTGCACTGTATCTTTATAGTCAGTACCCGGAATATTTTTGAATTCTTCCGGATTTCTCGGGGAAAGTAAAAACGCAAATTCATGAGCTTCCGTATTCAAAAAGCACCAACGTTCATTACCAAACTTCACCAGGTCTGACGATTTCACTTTATTTGTTTGGTCTGAATCCGACTCGTTTTTTAATCAAGAATTTTTATCGATCTTGATAAAATGACCCAAAACGATGAGTTTTCTGTTATGCTTGTAATCTTTCTGTCAAGCCAGGTTCTTTCTACTGCTTCAAAGGTTTCACGGATGATAAAAGCATTACAGTAAAAAAAGGACATAAATAAACTTTGAAAATGTCTGAGTGCCTCTTGTTCTTTGTCAGGATTTTATTACTTTGTCAAATATGCTTTGAAAAGTCGCACTGTATCTTTATAATCAGTACCCGACATTATTTTTATATTCTTTCGAATTTCTCGAGGAAAGCAAAAATGCAAATTATGAGCTTCCGTATTCAAAAAGCACCAACTTTCATTTGCCAACTTCGCCAGGTCTGACGATATCACTAAATTCGTTTGGTCTGGATCCGACTCGTTGAAATATCTGACTAACTTCAAAAACCTATGTATACTTCACCGATGAAACACCTATCCCCTTCAAAGTTAGTGAGAAAATTTACAGGATAATCAAGAATTTTTATCAATCTTGATAAATTGACCCAAAATGATGCGTTTTCTGTGATGCAGGTAACCTTTCTGTCAAGCCAGGTTCTATCTACTGCTTCATAGGTTTCCAGGATGACATAGTGGGTCGTAATAGACGTTTCAAAGACTAAATATACCGAGGGAAAGTGTCAAGTAGAGCTTCCAAGTAAATAAGGTTTGTCTCTAATTTAAATTAATCAACCCGTAAAATATGCAATCAACATCACATTAACTCAAAAAATACTTAATTTTGTAACAGAATCCCTCGAATTTTATAAAACTCTTCAAATCTGATCCTTAAATATCAAAATTTTACCCTCAGATTCTAATTTAAACATGATTCTTGTCTTTCTGTTAAATTAATTGTATAATTCTAGGAGTTTACTACAATTTTCTTTCATAAATGAAATCTGAGACACTCTAATGATTCATTATAAGGATTTTTATTATTATATTATTACTAAAATCCCCCCTAATATGCATAAATATATACAAAAGACCGTATGAAACTTGTATCAAATACCAAGAAGAACAACAACTAAAAGAGTTGTAGAGACACATTTTATGCGGTAGTATAGACAACAACATAAAAAATATAACACGATGATAATAAAATAATAAAACAAAAAAAAAATAACTCTCAAATACAAAATATAACAAAAACAATGAATGACGTATGTCTGCCAAATGTTTTTTTTTTTTAATATTATTTATGTATTTGAGTATAAATACATTTGAATTTAAACATTTGAGTTTTGAACCATATGATTATTATTATTATTTCTATCAAAGTGTTTTAATATATCGCATGTAAAACAAAGCAAAACAAAAAAAGAACAAATTCTGAGTATAAATGCAAATCTTATGGTAAGCCACTTTAAAAGAATTGACAATGATGTGGTTTCTAACAAAATGAATATATGAATTTTATTTCATTTTTCATTCAATATTCATATCGTTAGATGGAATGTAACAGAGCGATGCCTGTATACAGAAGCAAATTGTATTATAAAATAATAATAATAAAAAAAAAATGAAACAGAGACATTGAATCGTTATGTACTGCTGATTTTCAACTTCAGACACGAATATCTTCGTACACGATTATGAGAAACACACAGAAAATAAAAAAGAGATAAAATGCTCGTTATAAGATGCGCGAATAAAAAAAAGACAAAGACCGGCATTTTATATTATACAGTGCAACACTAATGCACATTTCTTTTGATATAAATTTATCTCTCTTTTCCTAACACAGAAAAAAATGCAGTGCAATGCCAAGGCGAATGAGAGTGTCACTAATTGTATCCGATTTGTATTGAATTGATGCAGAAATGCATTTAAATGCATATATCAAATTAAATTTTCATTATTTGTAGTTTATTATTGTTTGAATGCAAATATAAAGAAGTGATGCATTTCATTTATAAGTCGTTTCATAATAAAAATAATTATTATCTTTCCGGTGTTTGATTCCATTTTGATTTGATTGAGACTTGAATGTTTTTATATCGCATTACCCATGCATGAATGTATCATTAAATGTGTATTAAATTATGAATAAAAACCGTTTTTCTTTTCAATTAGAAACAAAATCAAGTCACAAAAGTTCAAAGTCATGCAAACATCAATTAGTGAGTGAGATGACTGAAGTGCAATGCAAAATTGAAATGTGTTTTTCATTAAAATATTCATTTTAATTTTTTTTTGTATGATAACTTAGATATATGATGAGGTTATTTGACTATTATCGTGAATCAGAAATTCTAGAATAATGAATTTTAAACAAAATAAACATTTAAACTTAATCACTTATCAATTTATTTTTGATCACAATCAAAGTCATCAATTAAATGCGGTAGAACGTGATGATGAATTCGTCGATGTCAATTCAGATAAAGGTGTGTTTTGATTAAAAATTGATTTTTTAACTCATAATAAACCGATGTGTCTTAATATGAAATAAAGGTTCTAAGGTAGTGATGCGGGGGGGCCTTGGGAGTCTGCATTAGATTCCTGACTAGTATTCTCTAATAACATGACCTGAAAGTCAGACTGGGTTATTACAGTAGAGCAACCTCTAAGAGTCAATATTTGACTGAAATTTTTTATTCGAGATTTTGACCTTGTGTAGAAAAAAAAAATTTCCAAAACTGTTAAATACTGTTATTTGCAATTAAATACCTTAAATAGGTTAATTCCTCGATAACACAATTCAACTTCAAAGAAATTATTTCCGTTAAAATCATTGTCACCCACTTGTTAAATGCAATATATCATTCTTTATCCATGTATCACAGTCTTTATGTCTTGTTATCAATAAAAATAAACTACAAATTGATAAGCACATTCACAAAAAATTTATGGCACTCATCGTTAAATACATACAAACTATTTCATGTTATTTATGATTTGATATCAATATTTCCTAACATTGATGTTTCACTTAACTCAATTATTTTTCAATTAAAAAGGCATTTCCATGATTAGCTGGAAAAAAAACAACTGAAGTGTTTCAATTGATAATCATCATTAAAATAAAAGATATAAAAATAGAAGAGTAGTTCTGATGAGTTTGTATTTAAAATTTATAAGGAAGTGTTGGAAAAGAAATTGAGCTTTAAGTGATTTTTAAAAGGTCAAGGTTGATGAGAAATAGTCAGAAATACGATTTTGTTTCGAACTATTAAATGATCATTTATAGTTGCATCAATGAAATTTAATTCAAAGTAGTTTTGATGATTTATTAAATATTAAATAATTTGATATGATTTTCTGGAATCTAATTTATTCAAAATGCACATTAAAATATCAAAGTAGTAACTTAACAAGATTACCCATTAATAAAGATGAACAGAGATGACATATTAAAATAATTGGAAACCGGTTAGCTGTCAAATTTGTCACATACGTTTTTGGTTTATGTCTCTGTATATCAAGGGTTTAAATTTTAAAGGTTTGAGAAAAAATTTAGTCCAGGTGATTTTCATTTAATATATCATTTATTAATATATAATACAAGTATTGTTGGTCTTTAGACAGCGCTTTCACGTCAACTTTTGGCAAAGGTTCTCCTGGAATCGGTTCAAAATTCAAAATTGGTTCAAAATATTGCCTTAGAAGCAACTCATTTGTATAGAAAAACCTAACTATCCATTGCACTACATGCTCGAAATTTTCTTTGACCATTCTTATAATTCAATGCTTTTTTCTGTATTCAAATTCTATATTCTTTTTTCTGTAATTGGTTCACAGCCGAAATATCAAGATACGAATCATAATCATCCAGTTTTCTAGTTTTCAAGCCCTTACGACATAGTCTTGACGGGGTTGAACGTATAACTGTGGATATAGGTTTACAGACTGTTTTTACAGACTAGAAACTCTTCATTAGAACTGTTTTCAGCTTCCAAAACTGGCAACAACTTTGCTTTATGTTTTACAGTTACAGGAGTGACAGGCGTAACTGAAACAGAAACGGAACTTTTTTTGATTGGTTTTGTAATTAAATTCTCTTGCTCTTTTTTGTTCTATAATGTCCGTGGCTTCTTTCCATGTGCATTTTTTTGACTATGTCCTCTTCGGACATTCCTTGTTTCAGCAATCCATTTTTATAAACATGTTCAAACAGAGGGTTTTCTATGATGTTTTTCAGCCCTCTTTTTCCTCCGGAGTTATAATGATGTAAATACTTATCTTCAAAAATTGCATCTAAAGTAATGCTTTTATCAATAGAAGATATATATTTACAAAAGTCTTCCGGTCGGAAACCTAACATGTCCTCCTCTGTTGCAAGTTCTTAAAATCTTCAGGCAGGATGATTTTCACGATGCGACAGAGCATCTAATTTTGCATCTTTTGTTCTCGAACGAGAACATCAATTTTATGTACGGTTTATCGTCCACTAAAGCCAAATTCCTGCGGATAACGACTTTTCTATTACGTGAAACGTTATGTCTTAAATAAGTGCCTTTTGGCCTAAACATAAATGGAAACATAAATATTGTTCTCTATTTTACCAGTTTTTCTATTGATTTTTTCTTAACAAAACACTGGAATATTTTCATATAAACTGTAATGAGGACAAGTTCGACAAATCTATTATTATAATGTTTGAACCATTAAAACAAAACACGGGACATTATTTTCCACTTTTTCAATCAATCGAGCTATTAAAAATCATGTATCTTCATAAAAAACCATCAATTAGTAAGATGTAAAATTTGACATTTTACTTTCAACTTTTTCTCGGTAACCGGTTCAATGTACCCAAATTATCCAATCACTTGTCTCGATATCTTTCAATATGAACACTTTTTCAATTTCTTCACTTTATATTTAGAACAAAACCCAAGATAATCCAGTCGCTTTATAAAATTCACAGAATTTATTTTAAAATATTACTATTACAGTTATTTTTATATATCATAATAATTTTGCATCATAAAATTTGTATCTCAAAGTATATTTTCATTCATTTATTTTTATTATTATCCAACAATTTATATGCAATATTCACAATTTATCCTCATTTAAATAAATATAGAACTATGTTTCTACTGCGATAACTCACAAAATTAGATTCTTTTGGCTTATGGTTTGATCTTCCATGAATGCAGTTTGCAGATTACGTCTAAGTGTGATTATTAATAGTTTCTTGTTCTTAATATGACTTTTAATAAAATAAAATAAAGTCAAGTATCGTTCTTCAAATGAAATTGAAATTAAAATTATGCATCAATTTTATATGAATTAAGTTAAGTGCATTCACATTAAATTTATATTAAAATAACAACTAATCGAGGACGTTTCCATGTAAATTTAACATTTTAAGAGGAAATATCAAAATTTTAAACGCACCACCAACAATAAAGTCCATAAATCTTGTCTCGCGAATGCAGAAATGCATAAAGTGTGAAAGAAGAAAATAAGATGCCAGACTTTTATTCCAACAATTCTTATATTTTTTTTTTAAAAAATGCCTTTAAGCGTACAAGACTCATAAAAGACGTTAGATGGAATAAAAAAAAATATAACATGACGATGAAATTTAACAAAATATTTAATTTTGCACCTTTTTTCGTAATATTTTTTATTTTTATTACAAGTGTTGATTTTTTGGTTTATTTGACGCACAAAATTTGAATGGAGGCCAAACAAATAGCATTGAAAAAGAAATTTTACTAGAAAAAAATTATTATTTTTTATTAGATGACATCTGTGCTTTCATTGTCACTAACAACTAATTTTCATTTCAAAAAAAAAAAATCAAAGCAAAAAATTTTGTGTTTCTTTGTTCATTAAAAGTTAAATTTAAAATTCAATATGCAATGAAAAAAAATTGCACATACACGTAAATACATTTTTTCGAGTCGAACATTGATTTATGTCAATTTTATGAGAAGTGTGAGAAAATTTCATAATCAATCAAGAATCAATTTTATGTGGCTTTTTTTGTTTTTGAATTGTATTCCTTGAACCATAATTGTATGCTACTGACCTTAAACATGTCACATAAATATTTGTGGTTGATATGTTTTTTTTTTCTTTATATTGCGTTATTGTGCGTTTTATTAATAAGTAAACATAAGTTATTGATGTTATTGATTTTTTTTTGAAGCTGGTGTCAAATTTAATGACATAATTGAGTCATCTTAGTTCTAAATATGGTCTTAATTGTAATTTCATGGAGTTATTGATGTATTTATCTTAATAAGTCGTTTATTTACAGTCATTTCGTAAGGGCGTTTCGTATATGGAATGATTTTGGTCTTCAAATTCAGAAAAAATAAGATCTAATTTTTTGAAGAAACATTTTTTAGAGCATGGGAGTTATGAGCATCAGGAACAGTTTTCGAACCATCCTAATTTTTTTTTATTTCTTTTCAAAGTCCAAATAAATCACAAAGAACTTTCAAAAACTTTAATTTGAATGTGATTTCATGTTAAAATTAAAATATCAGTACAATAAAATTTCTTTTAAATTGAACAAATCCCAAGACATTTTCAATTGTTCAACTTTTTAAGAACATTTAACTTTTACACAAGATGAACAAGTTTTAAAATTTTTCCTCTCCAAGAATTCTTTTTGTCTTGAGTACATCATAATGTGTGACATTGAAATAAATTTCCACAATTTGCCTGAAAAATGATTTTGTACCAAAAATTAGACGAGGAAAATCAATTTCAATGCATCAAAAACTTTTTAGTGCATTTCGTAAGAAAAAATGCACTATTACAGACGGTTTGTCCGCCGTCACTCTGTTTGTCCGTTTGTCTGTTTGTCAGTTTGTCAGGTTGTCCGACCCGGTCATAACTCCGGAATGGTCCATCAGAGCGAGGTCTGGTTTTTTTTAATAGACAGAGGAGGTCTTAAGGATTTGTCAAAACTCATTAGTTTTGAGATTGGGCTCATGGATTGGGCTCCAGAGCCTTCAAAGCCTGAAAATTCGTTAAAAACGGTTAAAATTTAAAAATATTGATAATTTGTTTTGTTGGGTGGAGAAGTTTACTAAAATTAATTTTAACTAAATGGCTCTGAGATTAGGCTCAGGAATTGGGATCAGAATTTGGGCTCAAGAATTAGGCTCCAGAGCCTGAAAATGTTCAAAAGCCCAAAATGTCCGATTTTTTCAAATAATTTTTTTCAAAAATTTTCAAAATGACCGTTATTTTCAAAATGGCCGTTATTTTCAAAATGACCGTTATATTCAAAATGGCCGTTATTTTCAAAATGACCGTTATTTTCAAAATGGCCGTTATTTTCAAAATGACCGTTATTTTCAAAATGGCGGTATAATTATTAAAATTAAAACTCGATTATATTCAATGAAACGAGTCCCATTGAAATGCACTTTTCTAAACCGCCCAGTGGTTAGAATTTCCCATTTTTTAAAATTTAAGTGAATAAAATGTGTGTCAATATATTGACAAGCTATTAACGTGATATATTTTACTTAAATTTGTTTGTTGTTGTTGTTAAAAGATAATGAAGTGACACGCTACAAAGATCCAACACAATTTAAAAATGCTTCTTAAAAATCAACAACACGTCACATTAACTTCAATTCCTGTTATTAAATGTTAGATAAAATATTTAATTGAAAAGAAAAAATACAACAAACCAGTTCACTTATAGTGGATCGACTGTAAACTACTTGTTAAAATATTAATTGAAGTATGAATAGAATATTTGGAATGTTTATGTGATTTTTTTTGTAAATTTAGAGATATTGTTTCAATATAATGTGCTTAAAGTGATTTTGACTAAAAGACTTTGCAAATGTAATTTTGCTTAACGCCATAAAAAACGATGTTTTTTTTACGTACTTTTCTATTACAATCATAAAATTGTCATTTTGGAAACGGAATGTAATATGGCCCATCTATGAAACAATATAAAAGTAACGCACGCAATTTTCTAGCCACTTGAGTTCTTCTGGGGTTTATGGGGCGAGATTTAAATTTAAATACTGAAAAAAAAGTTCATCAGAGATACTATCGATTATTGGTACTGAAAGTAAGCTAAAGCTAAAGACTGCAGGACCAAAAAATGCCAAAAAAAACGGCTTCAAAAGGCCTAGAAAAGATTTTTAATCACATCGATACGACATTGCTAAGTTTGCTAAGAAGACTAAGGATCTCGATGCAAAATATTATCGAAAAAAAACTTTAGTTTAATTAAAATGCACTTTCTTAACCGTTAACATCAAAAACACAATTCAAAATTTTGACAGTTAATTCAAAATGATCGTTATTAAATTAAAACATAGAATTATTTAAAAATACGCTTAAACCTCAATTTCTATTTACATGTTAAAATTATTTAATGTAAATGTCATCAACATTCCACTGTTATTTTGGTTATCGTGGTCATTTCTTTCAACATAAAACTTTTCATTGTGATCTAAGTGAATAAACAGCTGAATAAACAGCTGAATAAACAAATAAATTACCTATCAATTTATGTTTTCAATGTGTCCATTATAATTTCTCAGTGTACATTAAATGGATACTTAAAAAAATATGATAAGAACAAAAAAATATATTTTAATTTCTGTGATATTTAAAATATAAAAAATGGAATTTATGTATAAAAATACGTCATAATTTTTATCAATTTATATTTGTTAATATAAATATCAAGAAAAAAAAATATGGAAGGAAATCGAATTAGAGGTAAAAATATTTTCAATCAATCTTTCGATTTGATTTGATTTAATAAAATTATAAATATTTTTTTGAAGAAATGCGCACTTGAA
>LN483363.1:16372-172861 GCA_900002565.1 Culicoides sonorensis
AAATTTTATCTATTTGAATGAGTTTTGTGTATGGTTGTCCTATTCGCCATTATGCTTTAAAGTGTGGTGAGGGTTCAGTGCGATGATTTTAATGTGTGGATTTTTCATGGATGTAAATCTTCAATAGAAATTTACTGGTAAATTAAAATGCTTAGTTGTAATCAAATTTTCTATCTACCTTTGGATGCATGACGTCAAATTCGAGCAGAAATCTCTCATGATCCTTCATCCACTTTTTCTAGTCAAACCTCGGTTGCAACGTCGGTTTGGGTTCACTCTTTGCTGGGTTTTTTCAAGATCATTCTGTTTGAAATCACCTCACAATCCACTCACAGTGCTTCAAGTTGCATGGTCTACATGGTCTTAAAATCCACATTTTAGCCTGTAATGCAAGTATTTTCAATTGTGGCCATGTAACATGAAATAATTTGAGTAATTTTCATTATCCTAAAAAAAATGAAAAAGTGTGTCAAATTCGTGCCTAATGATGAAGAAATTTTTGGATTAACTTTGCTTTGCAAGCAGGATTTTCTCATTTATCATTCTTTGTTTAATTAAATTAATGTAAAAAACTTTTATTTTCTATTCAAGTACTTTACAAAAATAAATTATACTTCTAATTTGTGTTGTCTATCCATCTGCATTTCATGCCAAAAAAATGTTTCAAAATAAAAAAAAACCAAAAAACACATTAGCCCAATTTTTGCATAGTTAAAAATTTATGTATACCTGAAATAAATACAAATATTTTTTGGAATGTGGCCTGTATCCAAAAACTTTCGCATATTTTTTGTTGTTACTAACTAAATTGGATGTAATACCAAAAAAACTTTTTATATTTTATTTTATTTTTTGCCAATTCAAATTATATATGTGTGTGTGTATGTAAAAAACTATGCCAAGACACATTAAATGGTTTCAAAGTACTTCAAATAGAGAACACATTGTGTAGTAAAGTTAACTATGACCATTACCATAAATAACCAATTTTGTTCCTTTTACCCTTTTTTTTGCTCTTGTATTTTTCATGTTATGTTATTTCAATTGCGTACTCACGTACTTTTTGCCATTCGTATATAGCTGTGTAATCTATTTGACTCAGAAGTGCTTTGGTGTGGCCATAATTGATCCATTTTTTTGCTTTGAATGTGTAAGCAATGAGTGGCTTAGCGTATATCTGATGGAGGAAAATAATATGCCAATAAAAACAAGTGAACTACCAAAAATTTTACTGAATAAACTGTTTTTTTTTTCTTCTTTTTTTATATGGATGTGTGTGTATGTGAAACAGTAAAAGAGAAAATTGTTTTTCGTTACAATTTGATTTTGGTTATTTTCTTTCTTATATTATTTTTTTTTTGTTGGTTTTTGATCGTTGTCGTGATATTTTATCATATAATCGTTTGGCGTTTATCCTTTTTGATACACATAAAAACGTAAGTGGAAAATGGAGAAAGTAGTTCAATATTTTATTAACATCAAACAATAATGAACTGGGTGTTTGTTTACTTGTTTGTTTTTATGTTGTAAAAAATAAGAGTTAAATGGAAACGCCTGGTTAATTTTTGAAATGCGACTTAAATTCACGTGAATCGAATTAACTGGAAGTTATTTTCATAAGTTACTTCTTGAAAGTGACACAGGACGTATTGCGGAACTTGACTCAATGCAAATAAGAAGTATCACGATACTTGAAATGGAATTTCTGAGGGAATTTCAATTGAAAATGGAGACGTCTTGTAAATTACTTTTAAAAAAATGTCATACCTTGTTAAAACGTTCTCACATCCAACAAAATAAGTCAAGACATGATCCGATAGAGATAAGACGAACATGATGAATAATATTCAGTATTATAATGAAATATTAAATATCATCTTGGATATATCAAGTCAGTGTATATGAAAATTTATCAGAAGGATCAACTCTCTTACATCAATATAATAAATAAAAAAAGACGAATATTTGCTTACTTACTGAAATGATTCCTCCCTCATGCTCTTTTTTCTTTCTTTTTGATGTTGTTGTAGTTGTTGTTGTTGTACATACAGTACTTTGAAATATCTTCGAAAATTGTGTAAAATATTTCATGAGATAAGTCTTGGAGACATCATACATTTTTTGTTTACTTAGGACTATTTTCCTTCATGTGCGCTACATATTTTAATGTTTCCAAATTACTAGTGATAGTTTTTTGTCTTGTCTTCTCATGTTTTCTTAGTATGATGATGATTATTTTCGTTATATATTTACGTCATTTCTCGTTTCTTCTTACAAAATATTACATTTACACTTACAAGCACACACACATACCACTTAAGGTCGATATTTATTAAAATAAATCTTGATAGGAAAATGTCTAGAAGTCACCCCTAACTGTCACTTTTTTCTATTAAAGTGTGAAACATAAAACATAATTGAAAATTCATTCATTCAAAGAAAAGAGAAAAAAAAAGATGATTAATTATAAAGAAATAGATAACATAAAGAGAAAGAAAGAATGAACACAGAAAAAAATTAATTGTTATTTGAAATCATCTTAAAAAGTCATTTTTCTCCTCACAATTTCAATTTAAACCTAATATTTCATCCATTATCTTGATTTTCTCTCATTTTTTTCCAATATTCAATATTAATTTTCAGCTAATTGATGCAATAACTCCTTATTAAATAATATAAAAAAATAAAATGATATGGGTGAAACCATCTCACAAAATTTTGATGGGAATTTCAATATTATGATGCTGATGATGATTGTGATTGCCCAATCTCTGAAGCATTTTATTGAACGTTATGTTATGTTAAAAGCAAAAAAAAAAAAAGAATGTAGATGTGTCATAAAGCTGCACACGCGGGATACATAATGAATCAACTTTTGTCTATCATTATTCATTCAGTATTTGTTCTGATTTACCCTTTTTGGTTAGCCTTATATCATTTAGTGTATAATGTGATTGTGATGTATACAGTGAGAGACTCGCTGGATCCAAGCCAAATGACATACTTTATATAAAATTATTTGATGAGATTTTTTTTTGGTTTGGTTCAGAATTTAATATGGAAAAGCTTTGGAACCAGGTTGAAGATAACATATATTAAAAATTACCAGGCGTTTCCATTTTCAAATACAGAAAACACCTCGATTTTTAGAATCAAAGGTTTTAATGGCCAGTCGTTTCAATTTTCAAGTTAAGAAGTATCAAGCACCAGATTGTCCGATTTCAATTTTGGGTTTTTTCAAAAAACACATCTTCAAAATAATTGACATGATCAAAAGCATTCACCATCGCTGATACACTCATGTACATGAAAAAAAATTCGAAAACTAAATAAAAATGACGTAAAATTCATCATTTAATGCTTTTAAGTGGTACAGACTATTTATACCATTTTTTTAAAATGTTGTTGTTGATTTTGCTCTATAACATCCACAAAACTGTACTTCAATATCTCATAAACCTTATACGTGTGTGCTTTAAAAATGTATTATTTTTTTGAGTGTGTTTTATGTTGTAGCTCTTCTTAAATGTATTTTATGCAGATATTTGAACTTTGTGCAGTAAAAAAAAAATATTTATAAAAAATTATATCCAATATGACATTTTCTCTCTAAATGCCTCTTTAAGCCTCGGTTTTTTTCACCATATACCCTTATACCTTGTAAAGAATTGAATTTCACATGATTTTTTTCATCGTATCATTTTTTTTTCTTATTCTTATGTTAGAAGAATAAAAATCCTTATTTTTTTACATTTACACAAAAAAAAAACGTTATATATGATGTAGGAAAGAAACTGTTTTAGTAGTTGAATAAACAAAAAATGTTGAACTATCTGAAAAAAATTTGGTATATGTTTAAATGAAATAAAACATACAAATATATGAGTGTGTCATGTGTGATATAATATTAAGATGAGAATCAATTTTTTTGTGATTTTCGTTTTTATTTTGTGCAAAAGCACTAGAAATACGCTAGTATATTATTTTTATTTAATAACAATAATAAAAGGAAAAAAAACCCTAAAATATGTTGCCCAACAAAAAAATATAAAAATTTTAGTGTGATGCAGTATAAGGAAAAAAAGTGACAATGTGTAAAAACGAAAATTTGTATCCTCATTTTATTATTATTATTATTTTTTTTTTGTTTAGTTGGATATTTGAGCACGAGGATGACTTTTCAATTTTTTTATATTTTCCTTGTTCCTCATACACTTATTAGAACATGTGTGTTGTGAATGTATTTCAGAAAATTAGGTGATTGAGCTGTTGTTAAGCACAAATTTTGTTCTTATGTTGGAATATTTTTGTCTGTACATGTGTAGTGACAGAAAAGGGTTGACACATTTTCATTTTTAATCTAATACAGTAAAAAAACTGCAATTCAATCCCATTATCATTATTTTTGTGTTTAAGGTTCATATTCATTTTTTTATATTATCATTATATTGTGTGTATAGATAAGGATTAATATGCTTCTTCTTCCACTAATGAAAATTGATTTTTATTATAATGGTAAAAGGTACACACAAACACACACACATGTGAAAATCGTTTGAGATTATAATCAGGTGAGATAAGGATTAAATGTTGTAGATTTCATGTAAGTTTATTATTTTTTAAATGGTAAATTGTATGTGAAGATTTTCTGGGTTTAAATGTGTGGGAAATGAGATGAAATTTAGTATTATTTCATATCATAATGTTTATCTTTATTATGAAAATCTGTTCCTAATTGCATTGATGTCATTGAACATTTTTTTTGAAAATGAAGAAAGGTCAATAACCAGGCGTTTCCATTTTTGGTGTTTGAATTTTTTAGTTTGAGCTCATTGAAGCAGACCAATTACCACGCGTCTACAGGTCAGATTTGGAATTTTTTTGACTAATTACCAGGCGTTTCCATCGTACACATAAATTTTATCGAATAAGCTCTTATTATTAAAAAAAATAGTAACCAGGCGTTTCCATCTAAATTTTTGTTTGAGTTCTAGAAGGTCATTGAAAACAGTAACCAGGCGTTTCCATCTAAAAATCTCAGTTCATATTGTTATTATCGAAGAAAACATTCATATCAATTCTTAATCAAACAATCAGTGAACTACAAAAAAAAATTGTAGTACACTCCAATTTCAAACTACATACAAAAGGTAAAAAGAAAAATAATATTCAAATATTTCTCTGCTACACAGCTAATATTGAAAATATTGGTTTTCCATTTCATTCAATTCGCTGAATTTAGTTTTTCTTTTCTTTATTTTCGTTTCAAATTTAATAACCTTTCTCTCAATATGAACAAGATCAGAGGTACAGGTATTTTATATTTCCAATTTATATTAATATTAAAAAAGGCCAAAGGTGTGAAAACAAAGGTGCATTGTTTTAATTTTCCTGCCTTTGTTAATGTGTGAGCGTATCTCCGTTTTTCTATTCACTGCCTTCTTTGGTTTTATGTGATTGTGTGTATGTGTGTGTGTGTGTGTGTAACTTACAGCTAAAAAAACTATGTAATTTTCTTTATTCTTTAAAACATTCTCATCTCATATTTAAAATATGTACTCTCAGAACACACACACACATACATTTATATTAGAGATGTTAACAATTTTTTTCTTCTCCCACAGATTCCATCATAGAAATCTTTTTTCATCATCACTTTAACCGAATTCGACACGAACTTATCCGAACATGTACTAAAAAAAGCTTTATTTAAAAAAAAAATATTATCACACACACACATACATTGATAAAGTTTTTAGAACATGAATTTAACCATATACTCACAGTGTGTGTGTGTGTGTGTCTGATTGTGTGTTCGCTTATACAAATTTATATTTTGGGCGAAAAATTATACAATAAAGAAAAAGATATGAATGAAAAAATTTTAACCAACTTTGTGTGTGGTGAACATGCGCAACATTGAAATAACTTTAATTATCTTGCTTTTTTTTGTCTTACATTATTTAATATTAAAAATGTATGATTATGAAGCTTCTTACTCTGTATATTGGGTGGTGTCAATACACCTCTAGAATCATGTTGGAATCTGAAAAAGCGCCAAGATTATTTGTATGTGTCTGTGTCTGTGTGTGTGTGACATGCTTTTAATCCTAATTAATACACGAATTAAAATACTTAATCAGATCAAATTGGAGGAATTCAGACTAACTTTAAAGGATTATTCAATAAAAATAAATAAGTTTTTTTTTTTATTATAATAGTATATAAATTTATTAACTTTAATATGTTTTTTAAAATCGTTAATCTTAATTTTTTTAATGTTACATTTTTTAAATTTTATTAATTTAATGTTTTTTATCATACAATTATTTGCTACATAACTTTAACATGACCAAGCTTCAATTAAAAATAAAATGGTCATAATTAAAACAAAAATCAACTTATGAAATTTACAAATATTAAAGCTTATACAATTAAATTTATCTCCTTTGTATTTTTATGTTTTACTACAAAAAAATAATGAATTATAACATAAATTAATATTTTACAAAATATTTTATAATTTTTTATTATAATTATCAGTCTTTTAAGATCGTTTCAAGTTAAATTTTTGTCTGAATTTTAATTTCAATGAAATTTTTTTGATTTGAAACGATCTCGCCCTGTTTTGCTTTGTATTAAATTTTAATTTGAAGATTGAATTGGAATTTTTTTTTATCTAAAATTTTAGGGCAGTTTTGGATATTAAATGATTTTGAAAGTAATTTGAAAAAAAAATAAACAAAAATTACTCAAAACTACTTAAATGTTAAAAATTTTAAGCTGATTAGTTTATATCTGAATTGAAAGCGATTGTTTTACTGTAAATATTACTAAAATTCATTTAAATTTGACTTTAAATCATAAAATTATATTAGAATTCTAATATTTACATTTCATTTTATATTCAAATCTTTTCGTGTGTGTGTTTAATTGGAAAAAAGTCAGTTTTAAGGGAAAAAATCTCATAAAAAACGAGTAAAAATCGTCTTTGGCTTCTAAAAACTGTACTTTTGTTTTAAAATATAAACTTAAATGACCTTGAAAATGAAAATAAGAGCTTTAAATAACGCGAATTGGACAGGAAATATAAATTTTTGAAAAATGCTGTGACCTGTATGGCCAATTCAGGTCAAAAGTCATCATAGAAGAGATTCTTTAAAAGAATTAAGAAAGAAATTTAAATTTAGACTAATTTTTAATTTCAATGTAGCTGCTAAAGGAACTTCTTTCAATTTAATGTAACTTAACAAGCTAAGTAACAAAATTTAGTTCTTTTTTTTCTCTTAAGCAACAATTCAATTTTATAATAGAAAAATTTAACTAAACTAATTTTTGTCTAAATTTATACAACAAATAGAACAAGAACGAATTTTCTTTAAGAAGTTTTGTTTTTTAAATAGTAATACTTTTAATTTTTTAATTTAATTTTATAATAGAGGACTAAATATAACTAATTTATTGATATAAGCATGATATTTGATTAACTTTTAACTTTAATATTCTTTTTTTTTATAATAATAATAATTAATGGCATGAAATCAAAATAAAAATTTATATGATATTTAATTTAATTTATGTATATTTTGCTATATAAAAAGGACATTTAAATGGATTTACATATTCAAGGATAAAAAGTAAGGGTTTTTCTTAGGACTAAGGTGGTTGAAGTATAAATAAGTTTTTTTTCTTTATAATGAGTATGATGATGATTTTTCATAGAAATTTCTAGAGTTAGGTGGTTTACTGGAAAAATACTAACTATTAGCAAAGGCTTTCTTTTTTCGTTGAACCAGAATATCATAAAAAGGATTCGTACTAATTGATTGATTTAAACATTTGATCCATTCTTCTCTTTCTTCCTCGGATCCGGCTGACATTCGATAAACTGTGTGTTTTCCTTCGACGACCTTGAATTGAAAGAAATTTAATATATATGATGAATTCAAATATTGATAAAAAAAACTCACTTTTCCTTCAGAATCAGTTTTACACGCTTTAATGATATTATTTTCCGTTGCATACAATTCAAAACAATGTGATTTACTCCGATCCTGCACACTCCTCACTTTAATGTTCTCTAATGGAATTATTCCTCGCGGTTCTTTATCAGTTGTGTATTCAAAGTAATACAAGCAGTTGTCATTCAATATAAACCATCGTCTTTTCCAGGATTTGTAACGTCCACCTTGTTTCAACAACCAACCCTCCTTATCCGGATTGAAAAATGTATGCATTAAATCATTACCATCATCTTGTGGTATTTTAAAGGGCTCAGTTTTAATGGAGTCATAGAGTGATTGGAGTAGCTCACGTGGAAGATCACCACCGTTATTTATGCCACGATTCATGTTAATAAAGTGTTCTACAGTTGGTTTGTCTTTGACCTGTAAAATTATTGATTTTGATTAAATTTTTAATGTTAAATGGAGACGACTGGTATTTTTTCGAACTCACCGATGGATTGTGAAGCGATGTATTCAGCATAATTATTGCAAAACTGAGGACATAACAGGTGTCGGTATTTGTGAAAATGTCTGGATTTAATTGGCAATAACGCTGTGCAAAGCATTCCATCATTCTATCGATTTTTTGGGCTTCACCCGGGAGTCGAAATGACCATAAAAATTGCCTGCAAATAAAATTCATTAAATTTCATCACTAGAGTCCAAATTAAAATGTAATACCTTAGTGCTTGTACTAGAATTAGGTTGGTAAAATCATGCAAATCAACAAAAGCTTTGAGGACTGCTTCATTGAAATCGTTCCGTTCTCCCAAATAATCACCTTAAAAGAAATAGAATTTAAGATAAGTTTACATTTCAATGAAATGCATTTCAATATTCACCTATCGCTGTTTTGTTAAGTCCCTCGCCTTTATATAAAAATTGTGCAACATCTTTTTCGTCCATTCGTAGAAGTTGATGCTCAACAAGGAATTCGATTCCTATTCGATTTCAAATGGAAGAAATTTATGAAATTTTTATAATTTGAATTGAATTTTTTTTTCAATACATACCTTTTTTGGGATCCATGTTGAATTTCTTTCGACCCATTGTCAGCTGTCGATCTTTGCTCGAGTTTTTACTTTCATCTTGTGACTCGTGTTGCTCAATTTCGGCCACGACTTCAATTAATTCGTCTTTGATTTGCTATTTAAATGAAATTGAAATTAAAATTACAGTGAATTTTATATAAAATGGAAAATTCTGATTAGAGAAATTCGAGTTGGTACCTCTTTGTTTTGTTGGAAATACAATTCAGGTGCCGATTTAAATTGATTTTTACATTTGCAATGTTTACACGACAAATGTGTGCATTCTCGATCCCCAAAAATCTCACTTCCATTTCCACTATCAATAAATTCAAACGGACTATCATCTAATAAATTAATTCGTCGTATTTTATCACTAACACTACTCGGACTATTCACATTATTACTATTTGTATTATGTTTTGTTGTAAAACTATTATTATTAAAAATTTTGATGTTACTTTTATTGTTGTTGCTTGTTGTTGCGGTTTTTTGTTGTTCCTGACTAGTTCTAGACGTTGCTTTAATTTCATTTTGCTTATCACTAGGATTATTGTGCTTAGATTCCTTACTTAAATTTATGTTACAATTGTACGTTGGAAGTGTAATTAGACTTTGTGTACTTTGTGTGGTGTTATTTCCTGAACCTGAAGCCGATGAAGTTGCCGCAGCTGCTGCTAAAATTTCTTTCAAATCTGGTGTTTCACCAGATGACGCGTAAATAAAACCAATTCGATTTTGCTTATTGATCACAGTTGTGCGTGTAATTGTTGTTGTTGTTACCTTTTTGATATTTTGTTGATTGCGATAACAGTAGACTTTTTTGTCACTATTTTTGTTATTAGATGACGATTTATTATTATCGGTGAGAAGTCGAATTTCATCCTTGCTATTGATGAGTTTAATTTCACTTTGTTTTGATAATGTGGAGAATTGGCAACAGTTTGAACAGAATCCTCCACTTCGATCAGTGAACGAGGAAATTGAGGAGGATGCTGTACTATCACTATGAAGTGGTGACGAGACCGGAGGAAGACTTGTTGCTTTTATGTTAAAATTATCTTCTTGTCTTGATTTGATTAAGAGTAATTGCTCTTTGGATGTTACGTGATCACTTTCCTCTTCATCGCCATCATCGTTTTGTTCAAGTGACCTGTAGAATTTCGATGTCTCCGTTAAATCAACACAACTTTTCTGAAGTTTTTTGTTGTGTGATGCAGATTTATCAGCATTTTTTGGCTTGCGACGTAATGATGAAAACCATAAGGATAAATTTCCTTGTTTTTTATCACTTGCTTTTATTTGTGGACTAAACATATCGTTTGTGCAGTTTCGTTTTGATATTTTACATCTAACAGGACTCGCATCCTTTTTAATTTATTACAAATTCTTATTGTTGTATTATAATAATTACTGTTGTTAAGGCACTTTATCATATTAAATTTTTATTTTTAGCAGTTTTTTTTTCTATTCAATGTACGAGTTCAATGCACTACTTCCGCATTTTATCTTTATTATTATTTTCTTATATTAAAATTTTCTGAGTGTCTGGTATTCGTTGCTACTTTTATCTGTTAAAAAAGACAACCAAATTCTTATAATGAAATGAAAATAAAGTAAGTTTTTTGCACTTATTTTTCTTCTTCTTCATATTTAACACAAAGCACATTCATAGTACAATTTTTATTTTGTATATCGGTCTCTCATGAGATGGAAATTTATTGAATTAGGACTAATGTCATGTAAAATTTATGTTCAAAAAACACGTTTTATTCAGTTTATTTAAATTGAACTTCCTCTTCTTGTTGTTATGAGTAAGACTTGAAAGCATTAAATTTTAAGTTTGATTTGAAATTGGAAAAAGGCATTAAATTGAGGATGTCAATGTCAGATATTGTTAAAATGAGATGAAATTTGTATGGAAATGACAGTTTAATGGCTATTCAAGATTGAATTTGCATCAGGAATTTATCTACTTTTCATTTCAGTAGTCGTTTGAACTTGATTGCGTACAGACGTGTTTGTTCTAAACTTCTGTGTATTTAATTAAAAAACAAATATTTATACTTTATACGTACGAAACAAAATAATTGTATACGGCATATTATGCCTTTCAATATGAATATAACCAATATTGATGACTCAAATTCACCAAGAATTTCCGGAAATAAACGTGGACTTCATATGGAATCCGAAATAGAATCCTCAAACAAAAAGCAAAAACGCATGGACGACTACTTAGTCAACAAAACAACTGGTAACAATAGTAACAATGTGTACCAAGCTCTTAATGATGACGATGATGGGCAGAATGTGGTAAATACTGCAACAAAACCAACAAAAAAACCAGCTGAAATAAAGCCTCCAGTGATAATTTTACACTCCTCACTTTCAAATCCAAAAGACACTTATGCTAAAATTCAATCATGGGTAGAAAAACCGGTTCACTTCAAAACAATCGGTGCATTACGACATGTTTATGCCTCAAACAAAAGTGATTTTTATGCAATAATTAAAAAATTTGAAGAAGTTCAATTCAAATTCCAAACATTTAAACCAAAAGATGAGATACCAAAAAAAATGATCCTTAAAGGAATTGACGCAGCATATACAGCTAAAGAAATCTTTGAAGACCTTCATGCACAATTTGATAGTGTGACTGATGTTAAACAACTCTCCAAAACTTTAGAAAATGGTGAAAAAATACCGATAAATGTTTATCTTGTGTGCTTCACATACGAAACTCGATTATCAGTGGCAAAGAAAATTCTAAAATATTCTTGTTACCATAAAATTAACCTTGAATATTTTCATAAAAATACAAAAAATAAATTCACACAATGTTTTAAATGTCAAGGATATGGCCATCAAAGTGGTACTTGTTCTTTAGATTTTAAATGTGTAAAATGCACTGATAAACATGAACCAGGTGCTTGTCTTAAAAATAAAGAAGAAAAAAATGCAGTTTGTGTTAATTGTAACGGAAACCACCCAGCAAACTATCGTGGATGTCCAATGGCACAAGATTACATGAACAAAAGAAAACCTAAAAGTAATTCAAATAAACAAAAATTAATTAAAAACATATCCAACACACCAGCACGTGCTATACATCAAAAAACAAATACGACCAAACGTTCGCTTTTTGAGACTGCAAGTAATAAAAAAAAGAGTGTACAACACAAAACAAGTTTTGCTGATATGATAAAGAATCAAAACACCAGATATAATACGTCATTGAAACCAACACATAGTAAACAGCAATCATCAATAGTAAATAATACTTTGAATCATCATCAATTTTTGGGTGGTGATAAGTTTAGTGTTGGAACAAAAACTACCGTTGGCTCCTCTCAGGTGAGTGGCAGTGTTTACACGCATACAAGTGCAACTGGCAATTTAGGTTTTATTTCTAGTGAAATTGGCTCTTTATTTGGGGTATCAATGTATGATTTAATGAATTCTATCAACATATTTGTTCCACACTATAAGCAATGCACTGATAGATTACAGAAACAGATGATGTTGATGGAATTTCTTTTTAATTTTGCAAGTACTAATGTTTAATACACCATTACGAATTGTATCATTTAATTGTAATAGTATTATTTCATGTCCAAGTAGAAGACTGGAATTCATTAAATTTTTAAAAGATTTTAATATTGATGTAGCATTACTCTCAGAAACATTTTTAAAACCAAGACATTCTTTTGACATTCCTAATTATGTAATCATTCGAACTGATAACCTTGAACAAAGAGGAGCAGGTACTGCAATTGTTTTACGTAAAAATATTAAATACCAAAAAGTTAATGTGCCTCATTGTGTATCATTTAAAGACATGACTGGTGTGAGATTATTTGATCACACGACTACCTGTACTTTTTACTCTATATATGTACCAAATGATATTCCTCTAATTGACAAGAATTGCCTTAACAAGCTTTTTAATACCGATGAAAAAGTAGTTTTGGGAGGTGACTTTAATTCAAAAAGCATTCAGTGGGGTTGTCACTCGACTAACACAAGGGGTAAAAGTCTTTATGATTTCGTGTGCCATCATTCAAATATTTTACTTAATTTTCCCGATTCTCCTACTTGTTTTACGTCTGATGCGAACAGACGACCAAGTACAATTGATGGATTTTTAACTAAAAATGTCAATATCGAATCTTATGCCGAATCAATACCTGAATTATTCTCAGACCATAACCCAGTCATTACATCCCTGAATTTTAATAGTAATTGTGAAAATAATGGGTTTATTGACTATTCTAGGGTAAATTGGAATATGTTCAGAAATTTACTTGATGTTAATTTGAATGCTGTAAATCGGAATATACACACAAAACATGATATTGATAATTCAATTGAAACCCTCGAACAGGCAATTAAAAATAGTTTGATAGGATCTATTTCTCATAGAATTGAACCAAGAACCACTTTTCCCTCTTACATTAAAAATATGATCACTGAGAAAAATAAATTAAGACGACTTTATCAAAAACCAAGGTACAGAACAAGGGAAAATAAAACAATCTTAAATAACCTTCAAATGCGTATTGCAACGTCTATCAAAGCTTATGAAAATGAAAAAATTAAAAGGAATCTCGAAGGCTTGCGACCTTACGATGATCAAATGTTTGTTCATGTGAAGAATATCACTAAGAAAAAAATCCCAATCCCACCTATTATAAATTCTTTGAATGAACTGTGCTATTCAGACGAAGAAAAGGTATCATGTCTTGCTGAACATTTTGCAAACGTTCATGGAATGAATGTGGGTATGGGTGATCCAAGTCATGTAAATTACGTTGAATCTGTTGTAGAGAATTTTATTACAGTGAACAATAATGCCACCGAACCAATTCAAACTAGCTGCGATGAAGTTGCCTCAATCATTCGTAATCTTAAGAGTTCTAAAGCCCCAGGGTTTGATTCAATTAAAAATATAGCACTCAAAAATTTTAGTAAGAAAGCTCTTGAATATTTTGTGATTATGATCAATGCTATGTTTAAATTGAATTACTTTCCAGACTGCTGGAAAATCGCTAAAGTCCTAGCTTTTCCCAAGCCGAACAAACCTCCAAATTTACCATCAAGTCACAGACCAATTAGCCTCTTATCAAGTCTAAGCAAAATTGTAGAGCGCATTTGTGCAATTCATTTAAAAAGAGAGCTAAGGGACAATAATGTGCTTCCAAACGAACAATTTGGTTTCAGGGAATCCCACTCAACATTGCATGCACTCATGAAAATTTCCACAGATATTGAAAATGATATGAAAAACGAAAGAATCACAGCAATGGTGAGCTTGGATGTTGAAAAAGCTTTCGATACGATTTGGATAACGGCAATCCTATTCAAAATGATTGAACTGGCATTTCCATCGAATTTAATAATGTTCTTGAGCTCTTACTTAACTGAAAGAAAATTCAAAGTGGCTATTAACAACAAAAATTCGCCTATACAAGCAATTGTTGCAGGCGTGCCACAGGGGTCAATTCTGGGTCCTTTATTGTATACGTTATTTGTCCATGATATTCCTAAATTTTCATTTTCTAAGCTTAGTATGTTTGCTGATGATACATGCATTTCAGCCAGTTCATTATATCCAAGTATTGCTATCGCCCGAACACAAACGCATCTCAACTCGCTTTTTGAATATTTTAATAAATGGAAAATCAAAGTCAATCCCAATAAAACTACATTCACATTATTTACCAGAAAAAGAGCTTTACCAACGGACCTGCAATTGATTTACGGAACAACACCAATAACACGGAATGACTCAGTCAAGCTTCTTGGATTGACTCTTGACCGGAAACTAAACTATAGTCAACATATTGAAAATGTGATAAAAAAATCTAAAAATGTTCTGTCCCAGTTACACCCGTTATTAAAAAGTACAAGTGGTCTAAGTGTTATCAATAAAATTTTCATGTATAAGACTTTTGTCAGGCCAATATTGACTTATTGCATACCTGTTTGGAATGTAGCAACCAAAAGCAATATAAACAGGATTCAAATACTCCAAAATAAATTTTTGCGAATGATCCTGAATCTGAGATATAACCCTTTAACGCACAGACAGGCATCGAATGATACAGTCCATATAATGGCTGAAATTGATTGCATCGAAGAATTCTCCAAAAAATTGACTTTTAATTTATATAAAAATATGTTGGATCACTCAAATTCACTGATTCAAAATTTGACAACTATTCCTGTGAGTAGGATGACAAAAAGAAATAGTTTCTTTAAAATCAGAAACCTTATTAATGAATTAAGTGGTTAAACTTTTATTGAATTCCCTTCTTTGCATTTGAATTATTAGTTTATAAGTTACATGTTAAGATTTAGGTGTAGTAGTAGTTTTAAGAATACAATAGTTTTAATGGTGTGTTTTGACAATTTTGTATTTTGCACATTGATTATGCCAATTATTGCTGCCATTGAGGATCACTGGGAAAGAGCCCGGATGAAAAGCTTGTTATTTTTATGTGTGTACACATTGTTACTCATTCGTGATGAGACTGTAATTCGAGTATTAGTAGTGAATCACTAGATGTACTCATCATCCAAGACTTGATTTTGAAACAAAGTTAAAAAAAAAACGATGTAAAAAAATATAATTATAAATAAATACCAGTTATAAAAAAAAAAAAATTAAACATTTTTCTTATCACGTATAAGGAGCTTTTATCACTTAAACAGTACATTATGGTACTTCATTTGAATTAAAATTGCAATTTGAACATGAAATTAAAAAATAGTGAAAATTAAATAATATATGAATATTTTACAAAAAAAACATAATTTTTATGGAAAAAAAATGTCTATACATTATTGAAAAAGAAAAAAGGGATACAAGGATGATCCTGCTTGTTCTTTTGGCAACCAACAGCACACAATTTACTACATTTTGTTTGAATGTTATTCTTCAATGCCTCGATGTTATTAGATGACACGGCAATCGAATGGCTTAAATCTCTGAAACTGTTAAGCCTTATACACTGTTTTTGGGACAGTGGAAAATTGGAATATTCTTGGAAGGGGTCAGGAAAATCCAAATGAAATATCTGAAAATGGGGGGAAAACAAATATTCTCACATGTTTAGTGGAAAACTTTTGAAAAAACTAAGCAAAAACGATTTCCGAAAACCAAACATCAATTTACAGCAGAAAATCGTTTAAATATTTCTAAGATCGTAACGATGTTCTGTCATTTTCTATTAATATTTCCAAATTACCTTCTTTTTACTATCAACCAAGGTCACCTATTTTTACTTATTTCTTATCATATTACAATTATCTTTTCATAATCAATCAAAAGAGAAAAAATAGAGATCTTAAAGAAAGTGTAAAAAAAATAGATTACAAAGTAAAGGAAATACACAAGACTTCCTAAACATATGACGAACCACAGTTTGAATTGAAAATAAAAGAAAAATCATCTTTAACATATTTTCCCATGTAATTTTCTTTATATTTATTGTATATTCATCTCTAATAATAATGCAAAATTTTACCAAAGTTAAAAAAAAAATTATTTCACTCACAGTTGGAAGCCATCTTAGACTTCTTTTAATAAATAATCAAAAATCGCAGTATGCATTAAATATAATAGTTTATTATTATTAATATTTTGTATCTTCTTTTTACTTTTTATATTTTGAAATTATGTCATGAAATTTTTCTTTTTACCTTTACATTAAATGAAAATCAACCTTAAATTAAGAAGAAAAGATCAAAAAAATCCAGCAATTTCTGCAAATTATTGATTATATTTTTTTTGTCATCTGCATAGGCAAAGCATCTTCCTTTAAAAATGTGGATCGATCACCATTTTTCGATTTTGGACCAACATCACATCCATACTGTTATCGGTAAGAAATTTTCCATTTATCATTTATATCAAGAGGATTATGGATTAATTTTTTTTAATTTAAATTGTTTTTCGTTTCTTTTTTTTGGTATTCATTAATTTATCATGATAAAAAAAGGATTCCAAGTCCACCACCACAGTTAATTAAGAGAGAACGTGATTCTGTTAATGAAGGTAAATATGACATTATTTTATTCATGAAGGTCTTTTCTAATACAATTCATTTAAGAAAAAAATTAAATCATTTTTCATAATTATCATCATGATTATTTTATTACTTTTCTATCATCACATCATTTTTAATAATAATGATTATTAAAATCTATTTAAATAATAGATTATGATATCGCAGGTACATAAAAAATTAATCATGCTTAAAATGTAGCAAATAAACTGTGTACTGTAAAGTGACTCTAAGCTAAGCAACACACGCGTTTACTGCAAAATTATAAAATAAACACATACTACATATTTTTACTGGTGGTACTAATTTTTGGGGTTGCGCATTATTTTCCTATACATATTTTATTACTTAGAGGGTAGATTTTTTAAGAGAGTGGTCACGAAATGATAGTTGTGAATTTTATTTTTTTTCAACCCTTATCTTAGCACATTTTTTTTATTACGTAAATGAGCTCCTTGGTACATTTGTAACAAATTATATTTTTAATGCAAAATAAATAACATTCAACGTTCAAAATGGTTGCAATCAATGAAATTAAACTTTTCTCGTCTTATTGTAACCTCTGATCATGAGTTTTTGGCCTTTCAGACCGGAAGTGCTCTCCCGAAAGTAGGCACAAAAAATTCAATCAAAATCGAAATAATAAAATGTTTTTTTTGAACTCTTGAATAATTTGATTACTTCTGGTTTCGAAAGTCAAGATAAAGTGTCAGGATTATCTTAAAATGAAGGTATTTATCATTTAAAATCAATTCCAATCATAAACTCAATCGATTTCTTTTAAGAAATATGAATTTGGTACAAATGTAGATTAAGAAAAACTATAAGACATTTTTTATGTGACTTTATCAAAATATTATGATATAAAGAAAACTTCCTTAAAAAAGTCATGTATAATAACTGTAAAAATATTTGATATTTTTATAAATATCAATTAGTTTTACTGATATTTAATAATTTTTTGGGACAAAACCCAAAAAAAATTAAATAAAAAGGAAACTTAATTTTTACTTACCGCTTCTCTCAAAATTGTACAATTGTTTTCTGATAAACAACAGCAGCACCATCCGGCGAACATAATTGGCATACATTCTTTTTTCATTCAGATATTGTAATATCTGAAGTAACGTAAAATTATACTTCAGAATTTCGACAAAGGGTAATTCTGTTTTATGGACTTCGCCAGTAGTCTTTTTTGATGTAAATCTAGATTTTAAAAACCTTGGGAAGGAAACGCTCCACAGTTCGAGGCGGTTCGTCCTCAGTTGTTTGCAAAATATAGGTATTAGAATATTTCTTGTTGAATTTTGAAAATTTTTACACTGTAATCTTTTTTTTATGCGTGTAAGACTATGAGACATTTTATAGATGCATAAAAATGATACAACGTCCTGGAAGACCAAATAAGAAGAAATTGCTGACATATGACTTTCAAAGAAATATCAAATTAAGAAAACCAAGAAATTGAAATTAGAAATTGAAATTAATCAATTTTCAAAACTACATTTAACTTATATCAAAAAAAATTATTTTTGTAACATTTTTTTCGTGAACGCCCTTTTTATTAAATAAATGAAATGCTTTACAGTTTATTAAAACTATTAACAAAAAAAAATAGATTATTAAAGTCAACAACATACATAATAAACATGAATTAATTTTATGAAAAGGGTTAACAACATTTTTTTTATTCTTGCCCTATGAGTTTTTCAAAGTGATTTTTGATTATTTTGATCTAATCTGATATGAATCCAAAAACTTGTTTTTAGAAAAAAAAGATAAAATTAAATTATATATTAACAACAAACTTGAAATTTTAAATAAAAATACACTAAAATGGATTTTCAATGACAAAAAAATTAAGAAAATGAATATTTTTTTTTCAATCAAACACCTTATTGATAAAAAATAATCGGATTAGTTCATCGTATCATATCAATTTATGTCTAAACCACTAAACCTCTAAAGCAACAGAATTTTTAAGTGAATATTTGTTTAAAATACAATGAAAAAGTCGCGATTTTTTATTAGATTTCATTATTATTCATGTATCATTTCTGTCGCCCTACATTATATGAAAAAACCGAGTTTTCATGCATTTTTTTTAATTTTAATTCAATATGAAAAAAAATCTTCTCACGTCTTTATTTGCATAATACCCAATTGATTAAGAAAACATTTTTACGCTACATTCTGAGATTGAGATTGTGTTTGAATTTAAGTCAAAAATTATGACGTCTTTTGTGTTTGATTTTTTCTGTAATGTATGTCAATTTTCAATAAAAAAAAAATTTCAATAAAAATATTTAAAAAATTGGATTTTGAATTAAAATTAAGATTAATAGCGAAAATGCATAATAAAAATAAATGAGATGAGTGTATTTGACAAGTATGTGAGATGGTTTTAATTTGAAAAATTCGACTTGAATGAGAGATGTTGGGAAAATGTATAAGTTAGAATTTCTATAAATTATCGAAAAAATATTGAAATTTGAAACAGAAAAGTAAATGCTCGAATTTCACTGGATCAGGAAAAATTGAAATTCTACCTACACATAAAAACTGCCGTTTGAGAAAATTTAACTATTTTTTTTTGAAAATGTTCAGGTTCTGAAGCCCAGTTCCAAAATTAATGGACGTTTTTATGTGTGTTAAACTGTACACAAAACTCTCATAAAATACAAATTTCAGACTAAAAATTATTCCAAAATTTATTTTATTTACGAATTATATTGTAAATGATGAACTTTCATAATACTATTGTTAATATGAGTGATGTTGAACAAACAATTTAACAATAAGGATTACACCAAACAATTTTATATGGTAACTGATACAAATACAGACCTTTATCCTATCATATCATCATGATAGAGTTAATAAAAAGGGCAAAAGCAAACAAATAAGTATTACTATGTTTTAATTCTACTAAAAATTTTACTTATTCAATTATTCAAACTGTTTTGTCTCCCTATGGACTTTTAACGTAAAAAAAAGAGGCAGAGTCATGTTCACAATGTTATTGTTGTTATTCATGATGAAAATGATGATGATGATGGTAATAAAGAGATAATGTTTTTTTTATTTATTTTACTTTTATTTTGGGAAAATTCTGTTTTATATGGGAACTTTTGTATACACACAATTCTAGTCGTACCCAAAAAGAAACGTTCTGATTTATTAAATAGGTGTAAGAGCATTTCTTATTCTCCTACATGTAAAAAAAAAAATTGTAGAGATTTCAATCATATTGTTTATGATGATAAAAATGGAATTCATTTAAAGTATTAATAGGGTAGATAATTGACCTAATTAAAAATTAATTAAATAATGTTTTTTTTTTCTTTGCCGAAACAGTTTCAAGTTGGCACTCATATCAAGAACGGCTATTTACCGATCCCATTTATACGTCGTTGAAACTCCAGCCTGGAAGTCATCATCATATTCCTGGATCTCATGCACAATTTCCCGATTCAACGTCTCACTTAAATTCAACTGCATCCCAAGTTCCTACAAGCCAAGATACAACCGGATTGTCTGCATATTCAAATTATGCGTCATATCGACATCAAGATCCATCAACTACAGTTGTCTCGTCCACAGACTCTGAATATCCATCTTTATCATCACCACAATCGAATATCAATCAAGTTCAGCATGGTATTAATTTGCATCAAAGACGTGGATCGCTACAGTTATGGCAGTTTTTGGTCGCCTTGTTGGATGAACCATCACAGAGGTATTTAAATATTTATTTATTTATGACATTTTATGTTAAAACTTTCATTTTAATATCAGTGCTGGATGTATCGCATGGACTGGACGTGGCATGGAATTCAAGTTAGTAGAACCAGAGGAAGTGGCTCGTCGATGGGGCTTACAAAAAAATCGACCAGCTATGAATTATGACAAGTTGTCGAGAAGTCTTCGGTACTACTATGAAAAAGGGATAATGCAAAAAGTTGCAGGAGAGCGATATGTTTACAGTTGAGTATCACTATCAATACTGATTTTCTAATTTTTTCATCAACTTTTCATTTTAATTTCAACCAGAATTCGTTTGTGATCCTGACGCACTCTTCAATATGGCTTATGGCACTTCTGGTGAATCACATCAAATGTCACAACATTCGAATTTGTCCGGTTCTTACAATAATAAGGGGATGTCTTCCAATAACGCATCAAATTCAAGCACCCTAAATCACATTCATGAATCAAATAATCAAGAAGAACGGGGATCTAATTCATATTACACGAATTTATATGAAAATAATTGAAATCTCCGAACGTTGTGACTTATTGAAGAGGCACCGACTGATGAATTAAATTTATTCAAAGGAAAATGAACGTTAAATATTTCATATGTAAAAATTATAGGATATGGTATTTTAATCAAATTTCAAGAAATTCCTTTCACTGCTCTAATTTCACGTTTAGTAATAGTTGAATTTTTTTGTTGCTAGCGATTTTAGTCAAGTATAGTTGTAATAGTTTTAGACATTCCTAAAAGAAAAAAAAAATTATAAGTAAATACAAAACAAAGCAATAAAAATTATAATTCCAATTAAAATTAAAATGTTTTTTATGAATTTTCTTTCATCGTCAATGGACAGTGCCACAAAATCTTGAATGAAACATATTCAAAAAAAAATGATTTAATCAAAGTAGGCCGGTGGGTATTTAATCGATGACATCATAAATTACTCAAGATTTAAATGTAAAATGTGAGCATGTACTATTTTAATATTTGTATGGGCCATAAGACACCCAAAAATAAAATAAAAAATTGTTTTGATCTTTTTTTTCTTCGTTTTCTAATATTTACACATAATTCTCATTCGTTAAAAAAATATAATATTCAAATTCAATACATTCATTTGCTATACGAGAGCAACAAGTTCCATCACGTCTGATATGTAAACAGAATATGTAACGTCTTTTATTTTAATATTCAGTGTTTATTTGGCCATCAACCAATAAGTATTAAACCGGTGTTATAATAATCTAAAAAAAAAAAATTAACTCAAATATCATGGGTAAAGATACTGAAAAAAGTGAATCCCAATTCGGATTTAAGGACAAAGCAAAGGCTGAAGAGACCATCGAACTCCTTAAATCACATGAAATGCAATATCAAAAATTGACAGTTCGTGGATTATTGGGACGAGCTAAGCGAGTTCTCTCGAGTAAGTCAATTTCATTCATAAATAAAAGTGACGTAATTTTCATTTATATTTTTTTTTTTTACTATACAGTGACTAAAGCAGCTGACAAAATTAAAAACATTCAAGAAGCAATGAGTGTATTTGAAAATTGGTTGGAAGAAAATGGTGGAGGTGCTTCAAATAAAAATGCGAAAACGGATAATGACGATGAAAAAGTTGAAACTGTACCAGGACTCGGATTCAAAGACAAAAATGCTGCTAAAAAGAGTTTAGAGTGAGTTTTGTTTAATTAAAATTATAGAAAAAAATCAAGGTCACATAAAATTTATAAAAATATTAACAGAATTTTAGAAGGTCGTGATCCTGATTATCAACGCCTTGCTGTCAAAGGATTAATTGGCAGCTCAAAACGAGTACTTTCAGGGACGAAAGATCCAAAAAAAATACAAGACATTAAAGATGGTGTCAAAATACTAGAAGAATTTCTTGAAAAATTTGATGATGAAAATCGATCACGTCTCAATTGGGCTTACTTGTCATCTGATATTATAAATCAATTTCCTGAACCTAAGGACAAATTGTGTGCTGAATTTGTACAAATTTATAGTGAAAAGAAAAATTATAAGCATTTGAGGACATTATTTCCATCAGAGAATCAGGACAAGTCTTGGGACATTGTACGAAATAAAAATATCGAAAAGTTGAAGAAATTGATTAAGGAAAAGGATAGAAAATTGTTTGATGATGATGGCAAACCAACTAAAGAGCATTTGGGTAATTATTCAAATTGAAATTTAATACCTAACTGAAATTTAATTTAAGCGCATATCATGTCAATTTTAAAAAAATGCGATTTGTCTCGTCTGTCCGTCTGTATCAAATTGTATAAAGGCTTGTAAAGGCTTTTAGCATACAAAAAAGTGTGACTTTTTCCAAACTTTATCTCATTTATTTTTAAATGAGCCTTAACTTGAATAGAAATGCGCTTTTATTTATCATTCAAGATAACTTTCTACATTTTTAAAAATTTAATTTATATTTTTAAGGTCTTATTCATTGGGCATATTCACCACAGCCAGACAAAGTCAAGGATTATCTTGAGTCTAAAAAAAACGATAAGAAGCATGGAGAAAAACGCAAATCAAATGACGATACAAGCTCATCGAAGAAAAAAAAATAATTCAATCTTAAATTTGATTATTTCATTTTTATTTTTCATTATTATTATTACTTTTATTTGTTTTTCGATATTTTATGTTTAAATTAAATAATAATAATAATAATTTTTTGTATTATTTTTTTTTTAATTTGTTTTAATATTAATTTTATATCATTCATTAATTAATATTTTAATAATCTATAAATATTGGGTTTTATTATTATTATTATTTTAATTATATTTAATTTTGTATTTTTTTTGTAATTTAATTTAATTTAATTCTCATTAAATTATACCGTTTTTTTTGTTGTTTTATTTTATATCATATCATAGAAGATATTCAATTATTTAGTTTTTTTTTTATTTATTTTTAGCAATTTTCTAAATAATTAGATTTGTCTCGAGTTGTGTTCTTGCTTTATTCTATTTTTATATTACATTCATTCAAAACCATTCTTTTTTCAGTTTTATTAAAAAAAAAATTAAGGAAAATTTAATTTTTTTGTTGCACCAAAATTTTAATACATATTTTTTTGTTAAATTGCACCTGAATCGTGTTTTTCATCATAAATTTTGAATTTTTATTTTTTTTTTATCTAAAAAACGATTTGTTAACCATGTTTTTTGTGGTCGCATGATTCCAATCTTAGGTTGATAATCAACATTCAAACATTTTGTTTTTTTTTACATATTTATACAAATGAAACTCATTTTAAAAGAAAAATCTGACGTCGAATGAAGGATGTCCGTTATCTTGCCTCCGTTTCAATGTAAAATGACTGAATGGAAATTCTAGAAAGAAATACAGTAAAATATGAGAGACTTCAATAATGAAAAGGTCCTATCAAAGTTCAGCTGTCCGTTTCAATGTCATCGTAAATGCACTTTCTTATATAATTCAGAGTTAAGTTTTGCACTTTTCAAAGTGAATTTCATTAAAAATTGTTCTGCTAAAGATTGGTTTACTGACGTCAATCCTTAATTCTGTCATTGTGGTCAAAAATTTGTCCTCGTCTAGCTTCCGAATGTTTTTTTAAGCAAGGTCAGACTTTTTGTAGGTTGATATGAGATTAGAATAGGGCTCCAGAGCCTTAATATGATAAATTACAAATAAAATTTCGACTATTCTATATTTCTTTTGTCAAAAAAACCCTTAAGGACTATATGCCCGATTAATTTTGTGACCAGATTCAAAATTTGGGTGTAAAACACAAAATTTTAAAACAATCCTTAAGTTATAAGAAATTTTCAATGAATGAAATCCAATCGAAATGCATTTTGCTTAATCGTCCAATTATTTCAATTTCTTATTTGTTCAAATTTCATGTCGTCCTCTAAAGATTTGTTTTTAATTTTCTTCTCTCCATCCTGTCATTTACTGGTCTTTAATTGAAGTTTTCTTCATCAAATGTATTTCTTTTATATTAATTTTTCTTTTGTAATATCAATTAATTACAAGAAATGATCCACTACAATTTGTAATTTTATTTTATAATTTTAATAAATATTTAAAAAAAAATGAATTTCCAATCCAGAAAAATTGTATTTTGAATTTTTTTTTGTTTGTGTTTATGTGCACTTTTTTATAATTTTTTTTTTACAAAACGGAAGTGGTTTCTTATCAAATTGGATTTATGATAGTGTAATTGTTAAATTTAACTTTGTAATTTTAATTATTATTATTTTGTCACCATATAGTACACTCATTTCATTTCTCATGTTATTTTTTTGCACTTGGAATTTAAAACTATAAAAATCTGGGTGGTCCAGGACTTTGTCGATGTTGCAAAATGTAACTTGGTGACGTTGACCGAGCATTTGCTTGCCCTCCATGATTTGAACTACTTGAGCCACTACGGGCCATGTACTGATGATAACTATTTGGCGTTGGAATGCGATGATGCTGAGAAATGATTAAATTTAAAATAATTGATATTAATTATTTTGACTGTTTTATTTACCTGTAAACTTAACCCGATACCACCTGCAGCTCCGATTGCATGACTTGGTCCATCTCCTAAATCCAATTGTAAACTTTCGGGTGCATCTCCTAATTGTAGTTGGCCTAGAGATGCTGTTGCCATTGCAACATCAGGCATAATTTCAGATAAATGTCCTTCGGAACATGGATTCAAATCAACAGCTTCTGCATTTGATAGTCTGTATGCGACTGCAGGTTCACCTTCGACAATTAACGATGGTAATTCTTGTTTTCTCCTACTCATTGAATGATGTTGTTGTTGTTGTTGTGTTAAATTCCTTGGGAATGTCATATTTCTACTGTTACTACTATTTTTATTACTACTACTGCTATTATTATTATAACTTGAACTAGTTGTGGCAATTGGTTCGATTGGTGATGGAGGTGGACTCAGATCCTCATCCATTGGTTGATGTTGTTGTAAACTATTCAATTCATCCTGTTTACTTCCGGTTGTATTGCCTGTTCCATCATCACCACAATAACAAGTTGAACTTTCAAGTAAGTCAGCAACATCATCGGGCAAATTAAATTCTCTTACAACGCGTAACTTAATCTGTCGATTAATTTCGTGTCTCGAGGACAGTGGCAGTGATAAAGCACGTTGAGAACTTGGACTTTGTCTTAATTTTTGTTCACGTTTTTGCATGGCTATTAATGTATTTGGGTCAGGTGGTGGAATTGCAACAGCATTTCCTATATCGATACCACTTGCACTTGCTAAACCAGCACTATTCTTTTTACCTAATCTCGAAACCATATAAAGTGTGTCTGGAATATCGGGTAAGTGTCGTGATCGTCGCATTCGTAATAATTCAATTTGATGAGATTCCATATGGTCCTCTAGAAGGGCTTTAACTTCCTCATAATACGGCATAAAAAGTCTTGGTCTAACAAAAAGACCTTGATTTTTACCACCACGAACCCAAGCATTGATACGAAGATTCTCGCGATCATCACCAATCATATGAGATGGTGGAGTACTTACAAGACCACGTCGTATTGCTTGAGCTAGCACTTCACTATTTGGAGGCAAGACATGATCCATTCGGACATGTGGCAATAATTCCGATAAAATTTCACGTAATTCAACATCTGATAAATCACGTTTCTTAATACCTTTACGTGTAACTGAATGTGCAGTGTGACTTAGTAAATTTGGTTCACGATCTTCCATTCTTCGAACCAACTCATGTTCACCCCATTTTAGAACGGCTTGAAGCACTTCTAATTCTGATGCTTGTAGGAAATTACTTTGAAGTGCTTCAATCATTTGGGCTTTATCGAGTTGATGTAACACAGGTGATGCCACAATTGCAGAAAATTCTTCCCTAAGATAATGCTGAGTTTGACGATGGACCCAGGCAGATCCATGTGGTTGTGCACTCCATTTAAGCACTGTTGCAATTGTGTCTAAGCTCAAAAATTCAAGAATGAGATCTTCACAACCTTGGGCTAGGATGTCTAATTCAAGGAATCTCCCAATTTGATACAACTCCATTGCTTCTTCAAGCGCACTTGGTCTTGTTCGACCTGTATGAGTTAATTGTTGTACTTCACCTAAACTTCCGACGCCATTTCCACAGCCAGTACCTCGTAAAATGAGTGATAAATCAACAGTATCCATATAAATGGCATGTAATAATACTCGGGCATATCGTTTTGGAATCACACTTTCATCAAGCACAATTCGAGTAGGAACATGTGTAACACGTTCAGGATGTTCTTCGATATTTCGTGTTCGACGATGAATCATATTGCGAAAAAAGGGTGATCTTGCACTGAGAATTGCTTTGTGACAAGGCAACTCTAATTTTGGTCGAAATCCATATTCAGAGCTACCTGAATCAGGTCTATGATAATCACTACCTTCAGCTGTAAATATTAATGCAGCATCTGCATAATCTCCCGTTTCAAGGAGATATCTTAAATCGTGTTCTAATGGATTTGGATTGCCAAAATCTTCACCTAATCTTCGTAATAGGGCCAAATCGATACCTGGCTCATGTGTACACAAATCGCCTGTGTATAAATATCGTAACAATGATGAGAAAAGTGCCACATCTACGGGTGACGATCTCAATTCTAAACAAATTCTAGCGCCATATCCGGGGCAACCAGCTAATAAATCACGAAAATACGGACATCGAGACGATAATAATGCTCGATGCACAGGAAATACAGTTCCTCTAAAAACTAATTCACAGTCTGTACAATATTTGTAGTCATACAAGCCAGCCAAGTCTTGTTTGAATGTGGCAGCTGGTGGCCGTGCCAACTCAGCTTGTACTGATAAATCTTTGAGAGCTGCTAGAGACTCATATTCCTCTAACAGCCCCGATAATTCAATTGGACTCCAATTTGAAACAAATTCACGTAAAACGCGACCATGATCACATGCCTTTGACGATCTACGACGTCGTATTAACTTTTTCTTAAGTGTAGCGAATCCCGTCACTTTTTTACGACGTTCACGAATCACAACACCTGCAGCTCCTGGCTGAACGCTGGTAGTTGAAGAACTATTTAATTGTTGTTGTTCGGTTGACGATTGGGCACCCATTGCAGCTACTGTCATAGACGACTCTGGTTTATTACTATCACACCAAAACAAGCCACCAAAACAACCCCATAAGCTCATTGCTTACTGACTGAAATATAAAACAAAATTAAATCATCAATAAAATTCTCATTAAAATACGAAATAATATTCACGTATGAAGTGAAAACAAAAAAAAAACATTTGAATTTAATCAATGCAAAATTTTATCAAATTTTCTTACCATCTCATTTTTGCCCTTAATTTGATAACACAACCCTTATCCCCTAAAATGAAATATTCCTTCGTTTTGAATTCAAATCACTTTGAATAAGCAAACTAAAAGAATAAAAGTTTGCAATTCTTGCACAATTTTCCTTTCTATTGAATTTAATTTTGGTTTTTAAAAAATTTCTTCTTCTGCCATTTTATTTGTATTTTTTGAGTCTTCCACCAAACATAAATAAATTAATTTTTTCAGTATTATTTCAATTATTTTCACATAATTTTCTGTTATTTATCCTTTTCATAATATTTTCAAGGAAATTGGATTAGTTTATAACTAAATTTATCAGTTTATTGTGTTTTCCAAATATTTTCTCTTTTTTCTGTATTTTTTTGTAAATGTACTTTTACCAAATTCCCACAGACATTTACAATTAATTAAATATTGGACCTAGAACACAATCAGGAAAAAACGGATAAAGACCCAGCATAAATTTTGACACATGTAAACACGTGTTCAAAGAAAATGACCGTTATAAATCTAAATTACTGGATTTTTTGTTTATATAAAATTGGAAGTCTCTAAATCAATTTGAAGACACGCAATACTTTTTTCGTATAGCTCTATAGACCTTTCATACACACGTACAAGTTGACACCAAGTCCTGAAAGGCCAAAAAATGTAGGTTTTTCCATAATGACTTTAACTGACCTAATTTGAGTAAAAATAAAAATTTCACGTGTTTAATATTCAGATTTTATTTGTAGCTGTAATTTTTAAGTCATTTTTTCCGATTTTAATTAGTTTACCATTAGTAAAAAAAACAACAGTTCATCTCTTAAAACTAATTAACTAACTAAACTAATTTTAAGTTTATCAAGTCTATGGTTAACACCATAAAATTTCATAATTTTGAGCATTATTAATATTATTAACATTCTTCTTCCAGAAGATCAAAGGACACAAGAGCATGTATTAACATGGAATAAATTTCTTAATCCTATTAATTGTATTATTTATCCCAATTTTTGAATCATAAACTGGGTTAAGGGAGAGAAGTCTTGCTCCAGTTCTTGTCGATATATCCACAATACTCCATTTTTCAAGTAGCTTAATGCAATTTCTAATTGAATCTGTGGAAATGCTTTCACCATATTTACATTTTCCCATTTCAACACGACTCGTGATCTCATCTACGCACTTTCTGATAAATTCATTTTCGATAATTGAGTAGCAACCGACAAGGTAATGTAATGTCTCTGCAACTGCAAGATATGTGTTGATAATTGGTGCAATGACGGTCATTAAAACTATTCGATCACAATGTTTTTCTGCTGGTAAGAAAATTTGTTGGTCTTTTGATATGCCATACTGATGTTTTCTCACATTTGAATTTTCATCTTCACTTGAACTGTCATCGTCTGAAAAATCGAGTTGATTATCACTTGCAAGGTATTTGTAGAGGCGTTGTGCACGACTTTCATCTTCTGTTACTTCAATCTGTGCAGAAATTTAATTTAATTTAATCATGTTTTGCTATAATAAATCATTTTAATCTTACCACTGGCTTATGAAGAATATTTTTATCACTCAACCTTGTAATGGTATCTGTAAGTACGATATCGAAATTCTGACATGGCTTACAAAATATAAATTCATATCGTAAAATATCACACAATTGCTTGCTTATGTCAGTTACTTCATTATCTGCAACTGGAACCTCCTGTCAATGGGATAAGAAAAAAAAATATTGAAGACAAATTTTATAAGATTAAAAAAATTTAAATTTCACCTCTAAAATAGTTCCATTACTTTGATGTTCCGTTGCAAGTTTATTCGCTACTGTAACAATAACCGATTCTAACGCATAAAAAGGCACAACTGTATTTGCATAGTAATATAATTCAATGACATTTGGTATCATAGTGACAGGTTTAATAAATGTCTGTACTCCCCGTTTTTCAACTGTAACTAGACCAGGTCCCAGTAAATTTGCTGCATATTTGATAACGTCTTCAGATGATCCTGTAAAACCAAGATCTCGATTTCCACGTGAAACGTCATCTCTGAATCGATTTAACGCGTCAACGAGAACTGATAATGTTGCACCATCTCGAAATTGGGTGAGAAGAAGAAAAGCTAGAGCGTTTGTAGTCATAATTGATGTTGCACTTGCACAATCAAAGACCACATGACGTGCAATACTATCAACAATGACACGATATTCCTCCTGGACGACATCTGTACCATACAAGGATGAAGTTGAGGGATTGTGCTGGAGTGAGCGTCGAAGTCCATTGGTTTTGGTTCCATTTTCATTTGTTTTGCTGAATGACTTGACAAGATCACGTAGAGAAAATGGTTCATTGAAATCGATTCGCATTAAACCATATTGTGAATTAATTGTATCCCAAATTGCATTGATTGCTGATTTGAAGGTTTCTGGTTGTTTCTTTTGTCCTAATTGTTCGCGCACAAAATTTCCATCAACTAACTTTTCGTAATTGATTGAGACAGGTACAAGAAGTGCATCGGGTATTGTTCCATCCATACAAGCGTCGATAATAACGGATAAAACACCACTTTTAGGCATTAACGGTTTACCTGTGCGTGTGCGTCCGCCTTCAATGAAAAATTCGATATTGTGCCCTGCTCCCAGTGCTTTTTGCATGTATGTGTGTAAAAGTCCACGATATACAACATCTTTCTTGCCAGCAATGGGATCAATTTTACGTTTAATGAAGAATGCACCTAAGCCACGAAGTAATCTCCCAAAAAATGTGATATTCAAATTATTTCCGGCCGCAACAAGTGGAGCTCTTAAATCATTATTACACAATATAAAAGTGACTAGAATGTAATCCAAGTGACTTCGATGTAAGGGAAGGAAAATCATTGGTGCATTTGGCATTTTCTTATTTGCTGCTTTCAACATGTCAATGTGAGCTGGATGTGCTGCAACTCCAGACAAAAACATGGGCAGAAGTTTATACAGGACCCATGATGTTGTGCGAAGAAGAATTTCAGACACGGCCGATCTCAATTCAATGAGTAACTTTTTCGCCCGATTTTTGTGTTCCAATAACATTTTTTCATAATACTCATTTTCATCGAATTCCTCAGCCATATTATCAATTGAATTCTCGTACAATTTTTCCTTTTTCTCCATCAAGGATTCCTTTGCTGCTTGACGAATGGCTGTTTGCATTCGCTCATCATCCATCACCGTTGGAGAGACTTCTGGATATTCATAGCCTTGCAATCTCAGACTCTGAGCTAAATGAGGGCACCACGAACCCCAATCGTACTTTGATGCGCCAGGTCTCCAACCTGCATGTGTTGTCACTTTGAGAATATCAATTACATTTCGACGTTTTTGTGAGGGATCTAATTGTGTTTCCTGCAAAAAAAAAATAGAATTAAAAAAATAATTTCAGAACATGAGATAAAATTCAGAGAAAATTTAAAAGTAAATTTACATCAAAATCTGTATTCCATTGTCTTATGTAAACATTTTCACGAAAACTAACTCGTTTTGCAAATATTTTGCGTCCATCATTATTGTAATTTATATCATTAATCATTATATTTTAATTGAATTTCAAGTTTAAAATACTGGAAGACTTATAAATTTTTAACTATTTCCATAATAACGTTCAACTCATGACCAGTCAATCTTAACATTGAAACCGATTTTAAAAAAAAAATATCAAAACAATGTAATAAAAAAATCACTTGTATTTTGTCACAATACTGTAAAAATTATAATAATAAAAATAAATTACAAAGTGTTTTAATTGTTACATGAGAATGATTTTTCTTTATTTTACAAAAAGATATAAAGCTCAGTTGTTGTACCTACAAATGTTGATTAAATACTGAAATTGAATGAATTTATAGAGATTCAGAGAAATATTTCTCATTTCAATTTACCGACACTACATGTATTATTTTCATACATCGTAGTGCATATCGAAATATGTGTCATTGTGGAAAATTGTGTTCTTACATTGCAGAAAATACCGCAAAAAATGTTCACTATGCAACAAAATTTCATCAAATTTTCTGATGATAAAAATGATAAGAAGATTTTGTATTGAATTTTCTTTAAAAAAATTTTTGTTTAAAATTGCGTCTTATTTTAACTTATTTTCCTGATTTTTTTGCGTGTTTAACAAATTAATTCACAATTTAATGTAAGTTCATTGGATTTTATAGTTCAACTTTGATTCAGATGATTATAAGCTGCATTAATGCATTGATATTGATAATCAGTTGAATGCAAGTTCACATGCATGTGAAGTTTGGGCCTGATAATTTTTTTTGCAAAAATTTTATTTTAAATAAAATTGTAACCGTGTTGAAATTTCCTACAAATATATTCACGATGGTAGCCAAATTTTTCACGAGGTCCCGGAATATAAAGCCAAATTGCACAGTAAATTTGAATTTTTTTCAATCACAGTAAAGTGATTTTCGTACAGATGACACATTTTTCGACACAAACTTTACGGTGTTGGAATTTCCGAACAATTTTCAAGGCGACGCCTTTTTTGAAAGTTCCTTTACAATTTCTTTCTTTTTCTGTCCGTATCTAGTCCCTGGTTTTTAACTATTTTTAGGATTCGTAGGAACTTTTTTCAATTCATAGGAAATTTTGAACAGGTTCAAACTTCACAAACAAACACTAGTAAAAATTATAAAACTCATTGGCAGATTCAAAAAAAAATCCAAATGGAACTTGTTTTTTTAATGAAAAATCTTCCCATGAAATTCTCAAACACTTTTCTATTAATTTTAATTTAATTTAATTTTTTTTACACCAACATATGCAAAAAATCTTAAAATGGCACGTGCTTCTCGTACGATATATTTTTAAACTAAACCGATATAAAACATATTTCACTCAATTTGATCTACTTTTTCATTTTCTAAATTCTAAATTTATCTCGGGTTCAGACTCAAAAAAAAAACTAAATTTACTTTTAATGATAGAATCGCAAAAACGCAAATTATTTGTAACACTGAGCATGTTGGTTGATTTTCATCAAGAAACTTCCAAAACATTGTAAATTACAGATAAGATATCATTTTATTTTGTTACTGTAACGCGCTATTTTATTTATTTATAGAGCTGTGAAAATAAATTTTAGCGTCACAACCATAATTTATTGGATGTTTGTTCATGAATCGCAATAGATGACGATATAATTTTTTTGTTTTTATTTAATTGTAACGTCATGTCATGTCAACAATAAAAAGAAAATATCTTACACTGTTGCTTGGTGCACAGAATTTACACGAAAGTCCGGTTAATTGTCGCATTGGAGGTGTAACGACAGGTGACGGTCTCTCCTTGATGTTGTACAGCTCCGATTCAAGCAGTTTCTTTTGACGATCCTTTTTCTGTGCCAATTCTCGGGTGCGTTGCTCATTTGTGGTCCGAATTGTGGATGATGTGAATAGTGATGGTGCTTTTCTATCATCTGTGAGCCATATATTGGCACGTGCTTGGAGGGCATCAAGCATATTTGAGGGACTAAAAATAAATTTAAATAGAATTCTTTTATTAGTCATTAACTTTTTAATTAACCTCAAATGTAACCAATGTAATATGGAAATAAATAAAATTTACAAAATGCGAATAGAATTATAAAAAAAAATATTGCAATCAAATTACGCATTCAAGTCATTTCTTTTTCTTATTAATTTATTTACTATTTTTCAGTAATGAAATACGATTAAATTACTTTATTTCCGTATTATTGGCAAGAATTGACTGAATAAGGTCAATGACAAATCGAGTAAATTATCATCACTTAATAGATTATTTCGCATTTTTGCTACACATTTTAATCGAAATTTCAATTGGCGAAATTAGAAATTAATTTTTTTTACATCAAATCACGTGATTTTAATTATTTTGATGATCCATCTGATAACCCTCCACATTCGAAAAACTCTCATAATATGTAAATTGACATACATTTCACTTTTGATTTCAAACACTTGTGTGAGTGTGATTAATCATGAGTCCTATGATGATCAAGAATATTTTAATTGTTTATATTTATAAATTTAAATTTGATTAATTTGAATATAATAACAAAAAAAATATATTAATATAAACAAAAGTTATAAAAAAATTTTAAAATCAGGTGTCGATGATAACAAATTAAGGAAGGTTAGTGACATGTGAAGGTTATGAAATGAATATGAATTAACATTTTACAAGAAATAGAAGAAGAAGAAGTAGAAAAATACAAGTCCATGAACCACACGTGCTTGAAGCAAATTTTCTTTGCACACACTTTGGATCACTGGCTTTTGGAACGTTTCAATTCAGGAAAGCTCCCGTTCGCCGCATCTGTTGATGTCTAACAAAGTTCGTGTATGCGCCGAAGTATGCCGAATCCTCCAATGTCAGGTTTTCACTAGGTCCCTCGGATCCATCGAATCCAATCGTAAGTGGGAGTAATGTCGGGGTGTAAGCGGGTTTTATAGCCAAACATAAGGAGACAAAAAATTGATGTAAATGAAATTCCTGAGCGAAAAGTTACCTGTAATGAATTTCTCAGAGCTCTTTTAAGGAAAAAGCTGTTTTTAATAAAATTTTAATCAACTTCAAAACGATTGCCCTGATAAAGCAACTTGAATTTTACCCCCTTTCATGAAATCAATGTGCGATAATAAAATTTAATGACAAAAACAAAAGAAATGAATTGAAAACAAGTCTTTGTCATGAAACCCAATTCAAAAAATCTCTGATAATATGATTCACGATTGCAATTTCAATACAAATAAAAGACATAAAATTGCTTTGTTTCCTCTTTACACATATGAATCATGGTTTAAGGTCTTTTTTCAAAGGACTCGAAGTACATCAAATGGCCCTTTTTTGATGATAAGATTCTGGTCGGTAGCTTTTTTATTAGAGATCAACAAAATTCAATAAATATTTTATTAATTTAAAAATAGTCAATAAAATTATCTGGTCACCGCTTCTTCATTCATTTTTTTATATTATGGCACTAATTCTGTATCATATCAGGTGTCATCAAACGTGTGAAAATGCAAAACAATAAGACAATAAAGATCCAATTTTATTGATAAAATTTATTCGATAAGCTACTTCCATACACATCGCAACAACAATTTCAATTATTTTTAATTTTAATTTTTGATCAAAGATCACAAAATATCTCTTACAATCAGATAAGATCGATTATAATTAAGATCTTCAATTATTTTCAGGTGATTTATTGATAAAACTGTAATGGACTTTAAAATTTGAACAAATTAAAATAATAACTGGTTCTTTCTTGTTAAATTATTTAACAATAAAAGGAGGAATTAAAACAAAAACAAAAAAAAATAGATTAATTTTGACGTAATTATGTCATTGTACGATAAATTTGTGCGATTATTTAGTATAAATGAAAAAAAATCAAGCAGTTAATTTTCAAGTATTTTGTAGTCCCCTCCTTCCCCCTGAAAAAAATTAAAAAAGTTTTTGCGAAAATCAGATGCTTCATTGACAAGGTGTAAAGTTTATTAAATGCTCTAATTTATTGCTCAACAATCATCATATTTCTGTGGCCCTTAGGTTAAAATGATTTGGGACAAAGTTGTCTGAAATTTCCCAATCTACAACTTCATATTATGGGGCAAAACGGAAAATTCCACTCTTCACATTGAGATAAAGATTGTTGCAAAAACGCACCTGCAACCTTTCTAAGACATAAAAGACCTGTAGATCGTTCTGAATTATATATTAATTTCACAGCAGGAAGTCCGCTGAAAGTTTGAATTTGGGTATTCATATAAAAAAAATAAAATATCCGAAGAACTTTTGTTCCAAAATAACTGCCTCACAAATTTTGAATTTTTATTACCGTTTATGACCGTTTGTGGCTTTTTATGACTGAAATAGCGGTTAATGGCGAATATTTGAAGTGATGACAGAAAATGCCTGATTTTGACTAAATTTCACTCGCCATCAATGATCCTTTCTGATTTTCATATTCAGAATTCGGACAAGCACTCAAATGTGATTATCGAATTCTAAGCGTCTTTCTTCATCTTATTTTATATCAAATTCCTTCAAATTTAATTGAAATAACTTAAAATTTTCATTAAATCAAAAATTGAAATCCTTGACCAAGTCAACAAAGTACAATGTGTGCACTGCATCATATAAAATGTACTCATGCTTTATAAAAACGCGAAAACAAAAAAAAACTCTTTCAGTATCACATGTTGTGACTACGTCTTTAATTGAGTGATAGATGAACAAATTGATAACGTAAGAATATAATGCTTGCAATTAATTATACAATTGAATATAAATTAAAAGAGATGCAAATTCTTGTAAGAAATTCTCAACATGCATTCAGTTCATTAGACTGGGACATTTTATTTTTTTACTCTGGAATTTTTTTTTTACTTAAAACTTAAAATTTATATTGAAAAGAAATTGAATACATTTATTATGTAATTAAACTTATTTTGTTGAATGCACTCAATCAAGTGACATGTTTCTCTAACTAATTATTATGTTAGAGTCTTGTCTCATTTCAATGAGTTCAGAACATGCTTAGAAAAGAGGTAACATATTTACAGAATTTAATTAAATTTAATTTTTATTTTAAAATAAAATGTTGAAAAATTAAATTAAATTTTTCCAACTCATATCAAAATAGCATCATACTTAAAATTGTTTTGAGGTTTTCGGTCATAGTTGGTCTTTCAATTTTTTTTTCTGTTGAATAGTTTTTTAAATAGTTTTCTTCAATTGAATAATTTTGATAAAAATTGTTATTACAATGAATTGAATGACATTTATAAATTAGTATAAAGGTCGCTACAAAAAAAATCGGAATTTTTGTCCTAATGCAACAAACGGCATTTTAAGTTTTTGAGGCAATTTCTTTAAAATTACATAAAAAAAAGACGCATAATGACGCTGTCCTTTTTGACTATTCAATTGGACATCGGGCAAAATCAGGAGTTACGTTTTTCTCATAAGGTCCATTACAAAAATTATTTTAGATTCAGTTAATTTAAGTCAACATTTCATTAAAATTTAACTTGACCTTGAAATATTTGATCATCACTTTTATTAGAGTCATTTAACATTAAGAATAATTGTGATCGAAAACAAATTTTCATACCTGTTTTTATAAACATAGCAAACAAGCCCAACAATAAAGCAGACTTCCAATAGAACCAACATTTTACTTGTATTTTTATCAAAGTATGTCTTTAAAAATTAATTGATTATTTTTTGATTAATCATTAAATCGAATATTCCGTTCCTTATATATATAAATTTTACGATTTTTTTGTGGCTCTGATTGATAACAAAATATAAACAAACATTTCTAACGAATATCACGCCACTTTTTGATCACATTTGCGTTTATTTTAAAAGTTAATTAATTTTTTTTATACTAATTCTTGCTTTAATCATATAAATTGATGTTAATTGTGATGTATGTGTTAATTAAATATTTTTAAAAGAATTTTTTTTAATAAATTTTTCATGTATTTTTTTATTTGAACATATGTTTTGTCAATTTTTTTTATCTTCACTGTAACTTTTGATATTCAGTCATTCATTCATTTGAATATTTATAAATTAATTTTTTATTTTTTCATTGCAAATTGTAACAAAAGTTTATTTTTAAAATTAATTTTCATTCAAAGCAAGGCCTTGTAACTCTGGTGACTAATTAAACTCAACTGAACCGAAATATTGTCTTGTACTTAGCTTTTGTGTGGTGAAAATTGATTGCGATTACTTATTATTATTATAAAACTGCTGTTTCTTTAATCATCAATCTATAGACTAATAATAAAAAAGTTTTTTTTGTATGAAATGGCAAGTGATAAGAAAATTGATGTGAGCGAGGCGCGATTTGAGTAGTTAACATATATCGCTAATCAACTTGTAATAATGAGAATTATTGTTCTCCTTAAAATATTTCAGTGTGTAAAATGAAATAGGTGAGAGAACTAAGTGATGGTGTTTCTTATTGTTTTAAGTTAATGTGATAATTGAAGATTTTTATCTATTGATATTTATTTTGCAAATAAAAAAATAAAAACAGATGAAAATTTTCTTCCAATAGCTTTTAAAAGCCGACTGAAAATGGAAAGACCCAATGTTATTTCATATTGTATAAATTTGGACAAAGCCCCTTTAATTTGACGTCAAACAGGATCGAGTTCATTCATGAAGATCAAAAGGGACACGCGCAATTAACCTGATTTTGAAAAGAGAGACTCAGATCATAAGAGAGAATTCAATTAATAGCCTGTGTGTGATTGCCCTGATACACATAGATAACAATTTTACAAAATGTAAATAAAGTTTTTGCTGATATGATAAGGAATTACAAACAGTGAAGTGTAACGTTCCGTATTTAATTCAGTTTGGTTATAAATTTTAGGTCGATTGTTTGTTTTGTCATTAATTTTTTAATCCAAGTCTTTGTTTATATGATCTGAATAAAAAAATTAAAGCTCATGAGCTTGTTTGAAATACGCGGAGGCTCTAAACAATGTCATTGACGTGATATGAGATGATTTTCTAATTACAGGGAAGCAACAAGTTTTATCTTGATGGGGTTGATCGAGGAAATACCTCAAAATTTTATTTTTTTAGAGATGAAATTTTCCCATGCAATTCAAGTAGAAATTAACTGACCTTACATCGAACAATTATCATGTAAAATCGTACTGATGAATGAAGAAATAAGATTGTAAAATTTGACCCGGCAAAATTTAGCACGTTGCATCACCAATGTTTACATTCAACGAATTCTAAATTTCTGAAAATGTTTCTCATATCTTAACTTACCTTTGCTTTAATTGATGTCAATTAAATGAAATTGTACTATAAAGGTTTTTTTTTCAATATTCTTTAACCAAAAAAATTAATTAAATTGAAGAGTAAAAACTTTTGTTTTCGTCGTGTTGTTAGAATATTTTTGAAATATTGACCCAACACGCATACGCGATAAAAAAAATTTAAGATAAAATTTCATTATCAATTCACTTTTATTGACATTAAGTTTTGTATGTTTAATTGAATGAAAATATTATGAATTAACAATTCATTTTCACTGAAAATTAAGGTTTTACGCTTTTTGATTTCAAATATAACTTTGGATAAAATTTAAATTTTACTTCATTTCACTTAAAATGTGAGCAATTGATGTGTTTACATTTGGCATGCTGGGAAAAAAATATAAACATCGAGAATCGTATTTATTTTTTTCGAATATCGACTAAATTTGTTTTGATTTTGGTATTGATCAGAAACTTTGATAAAATTTAAAACATTTAAAAGAAATATAAGTGAAATCCTTGTAAAGAAAATGGCAAATGAAGTTCTTGTAGATGCACTTCCCTACATCGATCAAGGCTATGACGAACCTGGAGTTAGAGAAGCGGTAACATTTGATTCGACATAACCTTTATTAAACTTCAATGAATTTAATTCGTTTATTTTTTTTTAATTCACAGGCAATTGCAATGGTTGAAGAAGAATGTCGACGATACAGACCAACAAAAAACTACCTTGAACACTTACCACCACTAAATACCGGATCTGCATTTGAAACTGATTTAATGAAAAATGAATTTGAACGTCTGGCAAATCGTCTTCCCTTAGAACCTCTTAGCATGAAACGATACGAACTTCCACCTCCAGTTAAAATGGGTGAAGTTTCAGCATGGAATGATAGTGTTGAGAATTCAATGGCACAGTTAGAGCATCAAAATGTAACCAATTTCATTTCAATGTAATTCAAAATTAATTTTTAAATTTCACTTCAATTCCAGATCAGAGCAATTAATCTCAATTTAATGCTGGAATATGGATGTGAATCGTGGAAATCCAGTCTTGAAACATTTACAGCCATACAAGCAAAGCACCAAGAGCGATTACAAGCACTAAAAAAGGAAATTCAGGATGTAAATTGGGAACGAAAGGAAAAACAGTTGAAAGCTGGTGAAAAGTTGAAACAATTGGAGGCACAATGGGTACACTTAGTCTCGAAAAATTATGAAATTGAACAGGCGTGTGCTAAATTAGAGGAGGAAATTCACAGAAAGAAACCCAAGAAAGATGATGAAGCGACAGAACCAACAGAAGATGCTCAGTTACCTGAAGAAGATGCGCATATGAAGGACGTTGAAGAGGAAGAGAGGGAAAATGAACGAGAAGAAGAAGAACGAAATGCAGATGTAGAAAGACAGGAGTAAAATTTAATATTATGTGACTTTTTGTATCGTTAAAAATATCTTAAAACACAAAAACAACTCTTTTTCATTCTCATACGATAATATCTTTATTTTTTTCATTTTTCAACTTCAATATAACTCTAAAATAGGTACTGAGTACACATGATATGTTTTTTGTTTAATATAATTTTGCATTTTTATAGTTGTATAACTTAATAAACCAACTTTTTAACATAATTTTTGAATATATTTTCCACATCCATATAATTTTCTAGATTTTAGAATTAAAATATTAAACATTTTAACAATTATTATAATTTTCTAAAACTTTTCAACTCAAATATAGATAGATTGTATATATTTTTCAACGATAATAATGCATTTAATACTTTTAAAGGTAAATTAAACTTTTCATTAAATAGAATTTATACTAAAATTCAACAACTTTGGTTTAAGTCCAAATTAATTATTTTTGACCTGACTGAAGTTTCAAACGACTTTACCGATCGACCATGTTTTTTTAGTCTCTGCTTCCTCCTCAAAACATCAAGGGGTCATCGTCGGCTTAATCATGGTTTAACAGACAGACAAAGTCGTTGCAAACTTCAGTCTAATTTTCTTTGTTCGTTATATAATGATATGTATCTTTGATATGGTTGTTTTACTTCCATTAGCTTATTTCTATCACAATAATTTTCTAACATTCAACAGAAATTTATATATATTTTTTAATATTATCATTAAAATAGAGCCTGTTTAATGTTGTATATAAGTGTTTTTTTTTTCTTTAAAATAAACATATCTTACATTTTGCAGTGATTTTGTGTGTAATTATCGAGTAAAATTATTGATATGTGTATTGTTTCATCTTTAAATGGCCATTTTCTTATTACTATTCATATTATTTGCTTTTTTCAACTACTTTTACTACATTAAATCCTATGGAATTGACATTTAGATTAAAATTCTGTTACCAGTTTTCATTTTTTAATTTGTTAGAAGATCTTTCATCATGTCAAGTGACTCTTGGAGGGCTTTTGCATAACGAGATGAACTCGTATTGTCCGCTGAATAAAATGAGGAAATGCAAAATATAATTTCATTTGTATGAATGTTGTATGAACATCCATAACCTTTTGGAGTAACGGGACCATATCCCATAAAGCTGTTAGTCGAGCATGCAACCTAAAATTATGGAGAATTTTAATTTTTTGAATTGAATTTTAAATTGAATTACCGTTAAATTGATACTCACAAGTGCAATTTGCTTTTCATATAGTGCTCGAGGTGCTAAAAATGTGCTTCAATTTTTATTATTTGTGCAAATTTTAGGGTGACAAAAGTTTTGTGCTATAAACACTTAGATTGTGCAGGTTTATGTGCTAAGGTGATTATTAAAATAAAAAAAATGATAATTTGCTACCTGACTCGTAGAAAGGAGAAAACAATTCGAGATTTTATAACTTTCATCAGTGAACAATTCATGCAAGTGACCTTGAACTTCCTTAGACGCCTCTCTCCATCCCAATAAGTGGATATCAATTCCACGTCCCATAATATTCTTGATCATAATTTCAGTTTGACGAGCAGCAGCACACCGGAACAATTCTCGGACACGATCTTTCTATACGATGAAAAGAAAAATTAGATTCAAACATTTAAATTATTTTTAAAATAAGATGCTTACACTATAAATCGTAAAATGAACTCTCTTCGTTTCTCGCAACATGTCATCTTCGGCGTCACTTTCCATAGGAACATTGGGAGCCTCATCCTGATTAATGGCTTTTGCCCATTCAAGGGCTTCAGTTGATGCAGATCGAATACAATCGACTCTGCCTAATAGGAATCGACGAGTTGATGCACTTTCATAAGTGCTTACCAAGAATCCGTACAGCCTTTAATGGAAATATTAGTTTAAAATATGAATTTTAACGGAGTTTGATTCACATACTTGAAATACGCTAACTGTAATGCCAATTGGACAAATACATCCGGTGATGTTTGACAGGATTTGATGAAATTCTTTCCATAACCCTTGTAGCGATAGACATAAAAGTCCAGATCTTCAATTGACCTGTGAATTTAAAATTATTTAAATGTCATATTTTTCCATGATTTTTTTTCATACTTATCAATGGTGATCGAAGCTGATGCAATTTTCCTCTTAATATCAGCATCAATTTTCCACTCAAGTCGTTCAGGTGCTGGTAAATGATCTTGTGGTCCACCTTCTTCAACTGGCCCCATTGCATCAATTTTCTTCAAAATATTTTCAAGTAACTGAACTGGTCCAAGTCCTTCAGATGGTGAATGCTCATAACATAATCCCCATGTTCCATCGTTACAAATGACGACTATAAACAAAACAATATTCGTTAAATTTAAATTTAAAAAAATTGAATTGAATTCGTGACATACTTTCAATTGTTTTATCAAACCAACGATTTGCTGTATTGACTTGACTTCCACCTCCATGAATCATTTCATGTGCCATATTTGTTTCATCTCGACCACCAGCATAGTGTTGACTGCTTGGTGATCCATGAAAACCACGACAATTGAATGTCAATGGAAGTGACTCATCGAAACACAATACAATTAATGCTTTTTCAATTAATTCAATGTTCAACTGGTTTTGTTCACCTATGAAAATTTAAAATTAAATTATAAAAATTGAATTTTAGTTCCGAAACAAACCGAGTGATAGAAGGGCATTGCGATCTTTCGCCCATACTTGTCTCGATTGAGTCGTCAATATGCCAATCATTGGAGGTGCACCAGGTTCACCCGGTTGTGGTAATAATGGAGCATCATTCAAAATGTATAAAAGTTGGGAATTTATCTCGTCTTCCGATAAACGACCACGATCAGAAGCTTTTACAGGTAAACAGTACATCTAAGAAAAAATTATCACAATTATGAAAAATATATAGAATAAGAAATTTTTAAGACCATGGTACCTGGTTTCTGTACATGACAATTATGTGTTCATCATCTCCAGGAGCGTGAATATCAGGAAGGTGCTGAGTATCGCGAGGAATTCCTGGTTGTCTGCATGAACCCAAAAGACGATAAAATTGGGCCATACACATTGGTTGACCTTTTTCACGTGAAGCACATCTCTCAATTGGTAATTTTCCACTAATTTTTCAATAAAAAAAATTAATCCTCATGACGTGAATTCTAATTCAAGACCTTACCTATCCAAAAGCTCTTTATGCTCCACTATCGCATCCACAACACGGGCAGCAAATCTCGATAAATCATAAACCTAAAATAAAACATAAAAATTAATTAAATTAATTGATTTTTTTCATTTGATAAATGACTTGCCGTTGTAAATCTTCTAGGTGGTAAGACCATGCCAGGATTAGAATTGATCGGCAATGGTAATGGATTATCCATGTACATATCGTTCAACCAGTAAGTGTAAGCCTAAAATATAAAAAAAAACGAAAAATTAAATAGGATTAGTCATAAAATTCACAACGTTGATGTTTTAATATCAATCAAATTTGTGTTTCTGTATGCGTGTAGGCAGATTTCTGACTTTTAAAAGTAATTAATCAAAATAATTTTTTCATAAAAATAAAAGTCAAACACGAAGATAATAATAAATAAAGATAATTGATAATGAAAACTTAAAATTTCTAACGAAAACACATTTAATGACGTATCACATGTCGATAAATCATGTGTTATAAAGTCAAAATATCTTTGAAAACTATGAAAAGAAGATAATTTTTTATCATTTTAAGGAAATAATTGTAATTGATACTAAAAAAAATTACAACCTTCATAGTTGGTTCAGGTACGGTTTTACCAAATGTCACATATTTTTGTTATCAAGAGGAATTAAGTTGGATTGATGAGTTTGATTAAATTTATATTTGGTCAGATAAAAGACCTTCGTTCGTGATTTTGCAGTTTAGTTTGCTTTTGAACTTGAAAATAGCTAAAGCTTAAATTAAAAGTAATAAAAAATATTTTTTTAAACAAAGATGCAATTAATTTTGATATTGGCTGTTGCATTCGTAGCGTCCGTAAATGCTCGTGCAACTGGTATTAAAAGACAGAATTTATCCGAAAGACCAGAATTTTATGCAGTAGGACCACCATTTTGTACTCAAGGAAATTTTGGATGTCTTTTACCAGATTATGACAATCCAAATGGATTTTATGAATGTGTTGGAGGTTATTATGGAGTGAGACAGAGTTGTGTTGCTGGATTATACTTTGATTTCTATAAACAAAGGTGTGAATATCCAAATTTGTGGACACCTCCACCAAATCCACCAGCACTTTGCTCAATGTTGGGATCAACGACATCGGGACCAACAACTACTAGCACAACAACCGCTCAAACCACTACGGTTCCACAAACAACTACAACGACTACTCAAACAACTACTACCACTCCTCAAACAACGACTACCACTCCTCAAACAACCACTACCACTCCTCAAACTACTACTACAACTCCACAAACAACTACTACCACTACAACAACTACAACCACCCCTGCACCAACAACAACAACAACTATTCCAAATTCACCAGAAACTCCACCTGCAACACCAATTTCGTCTACTCCCGAAACGCCACCACCAACAACTGAAACATCATCACCATCCACCGAGAATCCAAGTTCTCCTGAAAGTCCACCAACAACAAGCGATGCACCAATAACAACGACATCATCTTCTATTGTAACTTCACCTGAAACACCTCCAGGAACAAGTGAAAGTTCAACTTCAGATAATCCTTCTACAAGTGAGACTTCATCTACTGAGCCTTCGTCTACTGAGCCTTCATCTACTGAGCCTTCATCTACTGAGCCTTCATCTACTGAGCCTTCATCTACTGAGCCTTCATCTACTGAGCCTTCGTCTACTGAGCCTTCATCTACTGAGCCTTCATCTACTGAGCCTTCATCTACTGAGCCTTCAACTACTGATTCTTCTACTCCTGAGACAATTCCAACGGTGAGAAATAAAAAAATTATTATTTAAGTTTAAACTTTATTAAATAATTTTTTTATAATTTCCAGGCTCCAACAGTGCCTCCAACAGTAAGTTATCTTATCAGGGATTTTCATGGTCAAATTGATTCTTATTCAATATTTTTTTTTTCATTATAGGCACCAACTGCAGGACCTACATCTTTCATATAATAAATATGAAAAAAACAAATTTGATCTTAAATTATTCATTTAAAGCAAAATAAAAAATAATAATGAATTTATCAAAAATTTCGCAATTCTTATCAAATTCTTTATATCTTGGCAATTCTTATCAATTGTTTCTGATTACAGTAGGTTTGATTTTTATTTTTTGCTTCAATTCAAAATTCTTTTAAATTTATTTTTTCCATTGATAATTTCGAAAATCTGAAGATTTCATTCAAGTGATTCATTTTTCTGAAATCCTAATTTTATATACCATTTTAAATACAAAAATTAAAATATGATAATAATCTCTTCCGTGCGTTCTGTTGCAAACTTTAAAATCACTTTTTTAACGTCATCATGATAAATTTTACAACCAATACACATGCTTCGTATAAAAATTACATCAAAATAAAAATGCTATCATTTTGTCATCTTTTTATTCGTTATCAAAAGGTATCACAACTCGAATTGATCACTTTGTTCTATTTGTTGATTGTTGTACTAGCGGAATGGCTTCTTAATTAGTATCTTATCTATATAGTTTTCATACTGGTAAAAATTCTTCTTGAACAGATAAAAGGACCTTGGTTGGTGTCTCTAAAGTTTAGTTTGCTTTCTGAACTTGAATATCGCACTAAAGTGAAAAAAATATTAAAAATCGATAAGAATTTTTTTCAGATTTTGGTGAAATGAAAACATTTTGCATTATATTTGCCACATATGTGGCGTCTTTGAATGCTTATCCGACTGGAATAATAGGACAAGATTTATCAAAACCACCTGTTTATGATTCAAAAGAAGCACCCATTTGTACTCCTGAGAATTATGGATGTCTTTTACCGGATTATGGGGATAATTGCATTTTTTATCAATGTACTGGTGGTTGTGAAGTTGGAGTGATGCAACAATGTGTAAATGGATTATATTTTGATTTTTATAAACAAAGATGTGAATATCCACATTTATGGACACCTCCACCAAATCCTGCAATGTGTTCAATGTTGGGATCAACAACAACAGATGACCCGACTACAGTTACAAGAACAACTCCTGAACCACCGTTTGAATCAACAACAACCACTACCCAAGTGACGACAACAACCACAACTACTCCAACAACAACCACAACTACTACTCCAACCACAACGACTACGACTCCAACAACAACCACAACTACTACTCCAACAACAACCACTACGACCCCAACAACAACCACCACTTCAACAACAACAACAACAACAACTACTTCGACAACAACTGAAAAACCAAGTTCTATAGAAAATCCAGAAACCCCTCCAACAACTACTGTATCATCAACGACATCAAGTGCACTTCCTTCTTCTCCTGAAACTCCTCCAGCAACGAGCGAAGCAACAACAACTCCTGAAAGCTCAACGACTTCAAGTCCACTTCCTTCTACTCCTGAAACTCCTCCAGCGACCAGTGAAGCAACATCAACTCCTGAAAGTTCGACAACTTCAAGTCCACTTCCTTCTACTCCTGAAACACCTCCATTCACCAGCGAAGCAACAACCACTGAAGGGCCTTCCACACCTGAAACTCCTCCAGCAACTAGTTCAACGACAGAATCTTCAACCACTGACTCTTCAAGCACAGATTCTTCAAGCACTGAGCCTTCAAGCACTGACTCTTCAAGTACTGACTCTTCAAGCACTGAGCCTTCAACCACTGACTCTTCAAGCACTGACTCTTCAAGTACTGACTCTTCAACCACTGACTCTTCAAGCACTGACTCTTCAAGCACTGAGCCTTCAACCACTGAGGATACAACTACTGAGTCTTCAACGACAGATACTACAAGTCCTTTGATTCCAACAGTAAGTATAAGTTGAATTTAAAATATTTTTGTGAATTTTTAATCTTATTTTAATTCTTTTTCAGGCTCCAACGGTACCTCCAACTGTAAGTCATTAATTAATTCTAATCATTTAATTTTGATAAAAATTTATTTTGAAATTTTTAATTTTTTTCTATTATAGGCTCCAACTGTTGGCCCCACTGTGAAATATGGAAATGAATAGAATTGAATATTGCACATAAATCATAATAAATTAAAAAAAAATAAAATAAAATAAAAATATTTAATTTTACACGAATAAGTAAATTTTGCATAATTTTTATTGTATCATACCCAATTATCTTCGGCTTCACGTTTATCTTCCAAATACTGTTGCAATTGTGGTCCCAAACCAGCAGCAAAGTTCTTCGTTATTGCCTTTGTTCGCTCATACTGGTGCTTTGTTGTAATTGGCTCCAATATTCGCAAATATTCTGTCAGAGTTTCCTCCATATCAGGAACTGGCAACTTTGGTAGATTCTGAAAATTAAAATGAAAAAATTTAATAGAATAACTTTGATCAATATCAAGTAAGATAAATTTCATTTATAAACGAGATTATTTTATTTATTAAATGCACTATCATCGATGTAAAAAGGATTTCCGTTATTGAACTTTTCAATCCACTTTATTTTACTTGATACAGACAATAAATTTTTTTTAATGAAATTTATTTTTCTTTTTCTTTTTAAAGAAAAAATCTTTCATAAGAGATAAAAAGTGAAATAAAGTTCTATTGAAACAAAGATAAATTTTTAATTCAGGAAAGTAACAAAGCAGAAAGTTCGAGTGTCTCTTCAGTGTCTCATTCTATCAAAAGAAAAAAAACTTTTCAATGGAAACTTTAATTTTAACTTTAAATTAATCATCAAGGGATGCTATAAACAAATTTTCCCAACTTTATTTTTTTTCGTTGAAGATTTAAAATATTTTCAAAAAAATAATGTGAAATTCAAAAAATTGAAATTATGTTGAAACACATACACTTAAGGGTAGTGACACATTTTTAATTGTAATGTGCTGAGTTAGTTTGTATGCTAGTTTGTAAATGTATAAAAAATAGTTAAACCACAAAGCATGTCTTGATATACAAATAAATATATAAAGATAAGATTTTTTGATTCAATTTGAATAGAGACTTACTTTGATCATCGTTTTCATCACACAAAGAAAATTTATTTAAATGCAAAATAAACGTCTTATTGAATCCTTTGTTGAATCAAAACTATAATTATATTTTTAAAGTGAAATTAAAGTAATAGGATCGAAATCAATTTCACATTTTCTTTTTATGATTAAATACGATTTATATTTTTATTTGTACTTTTCTGTAACTAAAAATAATTAATCATATTCAGGTTAATTACATTTAATTTTCTTGAGAGAATTTTGTATAAATATAAAGATAGTGAGCTATAGTCCAGTGAATATCCGAATAACATGTGATTGAATTCACATCTAACATTAAGTAACTTCTTTCTTTTTGTCCACCTTCATATGAGTGATCGATGTCAATTCCAAATTTTTCTAACTCCGATTTAATTTTTTTGACTTTTGTACATCTCAATTGATTATTATTCAATGAAATTGTCTTCAAATTTTTCAGTTTATTCAACGATTTTTTTAAATTGAAATCAAACAAATCATTTGAATCCAATTTAATTAACTCCAATCTCAGACATGTCCATATCAAACTTTCTGGGAATATTTTCAGCATATTACTTGACAAAATTAATTCCCTCAGGTTTTCCAATTCAGAGAATGTTTCACTATTGAGATCTTTAATCAAATTACATGACAAATCAATTTTCACTAGTTTTTCATTGCGATTAAAGACATCTTGGGGTAGAATTTTAATTTTATTGTTTCGCAAAACAATTATTTCAAGATTTTGACATTTGACGAATGCGTCTGATGTTACTTCCTTGATATTTGAACTGGACACGTCAATTTCTTTTGTGTCATTGCCAGTTGAGGTTTCATACGAGATTTCACAAATACTGGAACCAAGTTTCGGAATCGATGTTCTTTCAAAATATACTTTTTCTGAATGATGTGATAAAATAAACTCGTAGTGTGTCTTATTTGTAATGACATTGTAGAAGGTACATTTATCTGGAAAAAGTGTGGTGCTTATACACATTCTTGTGTGTGGGTAAAGATTTGAATTTGCAGATCCAAGATACAAAACAATTACAATTAAAAATTTGAATTTAATTTCAATTGAATTTTGCATCTCACTTTACTTTAATTTTTTTTTTGAACTGTGGTTATTCGAAAAAAGATTGATTTGAACTGAGACTAAAAAAAAATACATTTAAGGCCCTTATCAAAATTTAAAAACAAAAAATTGAATATTACACATTAAGAAGATGATAAGACTGAAATTAAATCTTTTTAATACTAAGTTTTTTTTGGATTTATTTCAATTCATCTTTTATAAAATCAAAAGGTCATTTATTAAAGTTTCCATGAAAATTAATTAATGATTGGTATTCACTTACAAGTGATATTAGTTGTAAAAAATACATATAAATGTAAGTAAAACATGTTGTTTTTGACACGAAATAATAATTGATCACTTTGATGGTCTTGTAAAAACGATAATAGATAGACAATAAATCAATATAAATTGGACAGAGACAACAAATTCAAAAGGCAATTAATAATTATTATTGAAAATTCTAGTCGTTTAGAGAAAAATAGAAAAAAAATATCAAAATTGAATCGGACATGGATTTTATGGAGCAAATTTTCTTTCTCTGTTTTATTTCCTTTTTAGCGATTTAACTGTCAATTTGAATAGAAAAAACGAATATTGTGGGCACTTATTCCGTCCGCCTATTTGTATCACGTTGTCTAAATCTTAGCAAGTCTAGTCAAGTCACCGTGTACCTTTTTCTGTAGCATATTTTCCGTCGACTTGGAAGATTTCCTGTCATTACATGTTATATTTTGGCAAAAAAGTGATAAATGGGAAAGCGCTTGTGCATATAGTTACAAATCGCCTTTTTTATTTTTCATTGTCTGTGATTTTTATGTTCACGTTAGCTAGACTTTTTTAAAAATGATAAAAAAACGAAAATCCGAGTCAAATAATTGAATTTATGTTCCATTTCATTCTAAGAATATCCGCCTTTTCTATGTCTCGTCTAGAAAATAATTCATTTATTTTTTCATTTTATCACAATTTCTGATAAAAAAAAACCTTACTCTACAATCAAATATGATTCAAAGGTAAATTCTCACTTTTTTTGATACTCGTGTGAAATATTTCACATTTTACTTTACCCCAAAAAAAATGTTACATTAAAAATTATTTTCTTTTTCATCATAATACTTGATGCAGTTCATCATGAAATAGAAAATTTTTCGATTAAAATCCCCCCTTCACTTAACATAAAACGAGAATAATTTAATCCTCTTTTCCCTGACACTTTAATGTCATCCTGTATAAAATTCACTGTTATTATTATACTTTTGATACTTTAATTTTGTTTTCCAATAAAAATTTCATTTTTTTTCAAGGATTGTTACGGTAGAGTAAGAGAATGTTACTGTATATACATAGATTTTATTCCCAGGAGACTCAAAACAAGATGAATAACTTGAATCGTGAAATTACAATCAGCGTTTTTTATTTATTTATTTGTTCATTTATATTCTGGAATAGGATTTTGACTACACTTTTTATAAGATATTGATTTTCTTTTAAAATATTTTCCTAAAGTTATGTAATCCATTTATTACGTTTTAATTTTATTCATTGAAAAATCCCTTAAAGTTCTGAATTTTGATGAGATTTGATTGGAAAATGATAAAAAATTACAAGAAATTAACGAGACTCGAAATTGTTCTCATTTATGTATTCAAACTGTAATTTATTGCATACTTTTGGGCGTTAATATGGAAAATTCATTTTAATTTTACAATTTAATACCAAAATTTTTTGATTTATTTTTTTTAATTCATCTCATTTTTGTCTCATACATTCATTGTGTATTAAAAAACTTTTTATTCTTAGTACAATAAAAACTTTCAAAACTGAAGCCAATCTTTATCAATTTAAATTGAAAACAAACTTTATCTGTTTAAGAAAATTTATATAAAAATACTCTACCTCTGGGAATCCAAAGTCATCAGTAGCCCCTGACTGGGACAACCATTTTTTCGCATTATTTAACAGAGAATTTTTCCATCCTGCAAATAAATTTATATATAAATTGATGTTAAATTAATCGTAAATTTGAAAATTTTTTGTGTCTTCATCTCATTTTCCAAGAAAAATTTCATTAAATTAGTTCATCCATAACTTTTTTTTAGAAAAACAATCAAGTTTTTTTTTGTAACCTCAGCATAAATTTAATGGTACAAAACATGTTTCCTGGTTGCGGTAAAAAATTTAATTTGACAAGAGAAGTTTTACCACCATTTGTCCTTTTTTGTTGATTTCAGCAAAATGAGTAATTTTCCGTTTACACTGTTCAAGAGAACAATACATATTGACATTGAGAACTGTAAACAAGAACCGTACTTGAAATGGGATAAGGAAATGTTATTTTTGTCGATGTTGACCATAATCGTGATTAAATTTTTCAAGTGAAATTCGTGTAACCTTATGACGAAAGGACTAATTCTAGTCTTATAAGTTTCTAGAATTAGCACCAATTTGAATGTGTGTAAGGATCGTTTGTAACATACATTGCTCCTGGCTGATTCATTGTTTTTTTTTTAAATAAACATTTTCCTGGGCACTACATAAATTTTCAATATAATTTCTAAGAAAATGATATACAATTTTGTTTTTTTTTCACTTGAACATTTTTTAGTCATGAAACATCAAAATATATGTTTATCGGAAGCCTTCTTTTGTGATCAGGGACAGTTTTCTTACAACTAAGGAACTGAACTCAAGTAAATTAACGTTGTTAACATGTATGACATGTATTTGCTTTTATATCACATTATTTTACAAGAAGTTGATCATTATCTATCAAAATAACAGAATTTTTTTTTTATAAAATGATAAAGTTAAGACTTGATATGACGTATGTTGATAAGTGATGATCACAAAACTTTTATATGTTTGAGAACATCCAGAAAATTCACTTAAAAGTCAAAAAATCATATAAAATTGCACCAGTTGCACATTCGATTACTAATATTTTTCTTTGTAATTTTATAATTCTATACCAAAATTAATGACATGTCAAAAATTCACAATAAATTCAACCCAAAATGCAATCAATAAAAGAATAAATATTCGGATGTCAACCGTGTGTGTTATCAAAAAATTGTTTACTTGTCATTCGATAAACATTACTTTTAAAGTTGAATCAAATTCAATTTCGATAAAAAATTTATAAATAAGCAAACAAAATAATTTATTTGAATCAGTCGTCATTCTGCATTCCATCTATTCATACAAAAAGCATCTTCCATACTTCAAAATTTCTTGAAAATGAAAATTTTTCAAACCGTTTTCACAATTTTGGCCAGTATCGTTTTGATATTGGCTGGAATTGAAGCAGCAAGTTTACGAGAAGAAACGGTGAATTGATTAAAGTAAAACCAAAAATTGAAATAAATGTTTAAAAATAAATTTGATTTTAGATACCAACGGCACCAACTGTACCACCAACAGCTCCAACGGCTCCGACTGTAAAATAAATGACACCATATAAAGTAAAATCATGTGTAAAGGAATAAAAGAGGTCATTCATGTCAAATAAACTTTTAACATCAGAAGTAAAATGAAATTGTAACAAAAAATGTTAAGGACATGCTTTTTATTCTAGTTTTTTAAATGTCGTTCTGCTTAAATTTAAAATTTTCATTTTAAAATAGAAATCAAATGTGTCAAAAGTTGTGTAAAGAACTTGTCACGTATTAACTTTAATAAATTTTATATTAAATTTAATCACATATTACATACAAATATAATGATAATAATTGGGGAATAAATATAAATTAAGATAGAAAAAAAAAGTTATTTTGTTCAGTTGTTTTAAATTGAGTTGTAAAAAATGTAGGCATATCAGATTAAAATCTTCCTTAAAAGAAATTTTATTTTGAAAGTTTTTATCTGATATTTGTTGCTGTTACATTTTTTATCAACATTTTTCGATTTATTATTTAATTTTTTATACTTGATTTTTGATTGATTATGATTTTTGATAATTTAATGATGGTTCTCATCCAAAATTCTGACGCAGAGGAAGTGTCATCGGATATGAAAATAAATAATGATAAAAATTCCATATGAGTTTCAATAGGTGAAGTACACCAAAGATATATTGCTATTTTTATCAAGTCACGTATCACAGTTTGAGTTCATTTAATATACTTAACCCATTAATAGCCAATCGTGTTTTCGTAAAGTTATCATGGAACTTTAAAACGACTTAAGATTAATTGGAGAAACATTTTTTACTTGATCTCCACCTTCCGACTTTCTGAAGGCTTAGCAAGGACATTTGTTCAACAAAAAAATGAAAAGATTCATAAAAAATCCTTTTTACAAAAAATGCACTAACTCACGAAGTTATTGACATGAACAGGTTAAGGAGTTACTTTTGGGCGGGATGGGCGTCCATATCAACAAAAGTCTAATTCACCAACTATCATAATTTATTAAGACAAATAAAAAAATTAGGAGGATTGAGCCTCGCTACCTCTAGTAAATCCGTCGCTGGCAAATTTGAGTTATAAAAAGTATAAAATTTAAAAATTTATTCAATTTTTCGTCCTTCAAAAATCCTTGATAACCCTTCAGATGATTAGAGGAGCTTGGATTGGGGAAAAACTTCCTCACTTAGGCTTTTACGAAACTTTTTATTGGCCCTTTTGTACCTTCCAATCAAAATTTAATATCGGATCCGCGTATCGTGAGTTTCGAAACCATTTGAGAGAATAAATAGAAAAAGATTTTTTAACCCTTTCCTTCCTGGAGAAAAGTCATGGCTTTAATTTCACTTTTTTGCATATTTTTTTTTATTTAAAGGGATTTTCTGTAGATATATTGGGTCTTAGACTCTTAGTTTAAAAAAAAACTGGATCAAACGTTGTTATGAAAGTTTTATCGAAAAACCTAACTCTGATAATTCAAAATATTTTTTTTGATAAAATTTTGTGCTTTTAGAATTTGATTGAATCCATTTAAGATTTCAGACCAATCGAATTTTAACTTACTTTAATTTTTTTTAAATTCAAAGTTTGCCTTTAATAGCTCTAATTCAATCACATTTCAAACTTCATTTCATTTCATATAAAACCATATTGACAAAAATCATCAAATAAATATTATTGCGTTGATTTCCATAGATCTTCCGAAACGAATCACACAAATGACATAACAAATGTTGCTTACTGGTATATATTTATTGCCTTGTTATAATAATGATGATAATAATCATCAACCCTCCAGTCTTTATGTTTTCCGTTTATTGTAAAATGTATTTTTGAAAATAAATACAATCATGGAAACAATAAATTACGAGAACAATGACATCAAGTGGGTATTGAAAAATAAAATAAAAAAGAAAATCGAAGGGTACACACATTTTCATTTTCAATCTAAATATTCATAGAATATTGTTTTGTATTTTATTTTAGGTATTATATTCAAAATAACATGAAAAATAAACTGAATCTAGTTATCCGCATAAAAAATGGTTTAGATGAGGATTTTCCTTGTTTCTTTTCAAATTATGTGTCTAAATTTCTATACATTGCTCTTTTTTTATTTTATTGAAGTATGGCATTATAAAGAGATGTATAAAAAAACATTAGATGAAGTGTGTGATGAATTTTAATAAGTTTATTAGCAAGGGATATTCGACGGATATAAAAATTGTATCATGCTTATTTTACTTTAAAATTTTTAAATGTGCACAGTTTAAATGATCTATCTAGTCAAATAAAAAAATAAAAATCTCCTTCAATGTTATGCTCAATTTATTTAAATAAGCTACGATTATGTAAGGATTTGAGATAACATTATTGGAAATATGAAAATAATCTTCATTGGATTACTTTTAATTGACCGCTTATTAATGGTACTGCTTGGGTTTAAATTGTCTCCTTTCTTGATACATTACCTCTCTCTCTCTCTCGTTCTCTATCTTTACTTTAAAAGGATTACAATCAATTTTTTAGATATCCCAAGTAAAATTGAGTTACAACACATGAATAAAAGAAAAACACATTAACATTTAACAATTAAATTTTTAATGTTTCTTTCACTTGTTTTTTTTTCATTTCAAAGTTTTTTATGTTTTATATATGTTTTTTTTTTTAATTAAATTAATTATAAGTTTTTAATTTAATTTTATAATTTTCCATTATTTTTTGTTGTTGTTGTTGTATATTTTTATGTTCATTAAACTTTTACTAATGTTATAATTATAATGTATATATAATATTTATGTATGTTGTATAATAATAATAATAATATAATTTTAATATAATATATAGTGTATTTGATATATTTTATAATTAATTGATTCATCGCAATATATATATACTAGACAATGACATCCATTTTAAAAGTCTATTTATTTTTAAAGTCATTCTTTATTATTGATATGTTTAAATTTTTTCATCAGTTTCTTATATTTTTATTCGTTATGTGTTTTGGTATTTTTTTTTTGTTATTAATTTGATATGAGGTATTCCAAAAATAAAAAGTAATAATTGCCCGATAATTTTTTTTTCGCGTTTTTTGGGTTTTATTCGCTTGACCATACATAAAAACTAAAAAAAAAATATTTTGTATAAATTTTTTTTTTCCTTATCAACATCATTTTTGCAGAATTAACTTTTGAAAAGTACACAAATTAGAACTGCAAAAATTTCATGGTTTTGTATGAAATAAGTATGATGTTTGTTCTTGAAAGTTGTAGAGAATCGTTTGGTCAACAAAGTTTTTATCTACCATTTTTCAGGTTTTCATACAAAAAAATCGATTTTTCGTCTAAAAACATCGAAAACATACGATTTTATTAAAAAAAACTTATAACATACATTTTTGTTTTTCCTAATAAAATAGTATGTTTTCGTTGTTTTTTGACGAAAAATCGATTTTTTTGTATGAAAACCTGAAAAACTGTAGATAAAAACTTTGTTGACCAAACGATTCTCTACAACTTTCAAGAACAAACATCATATTTATTTCATACAAAACCATGTCATTTTTGTAGTTTTAAATTGTAGGTTTTTCAAAAGTTAATGTTGCAAAAATGATGTTGATAATGAAAAAAAAAGTTTATACAAAATATTTTTTTTTAAGTTTTTATGTATGGTCAAGCGAATAAAACCCAAAAAACGCGAAAAAAAAAATATCGGGCAATTATTACTTTTTATTTTTGGAATACCTCATATGTAATTGATGTTTACATTAATTATAATTTTAATAAAATTAAGTTAAATTGATTAAGTTTAAATGAATTTTTGAAACGTAATTTAATTTTAAATATTTTTTTGTTTATTATTATAAATATAATTAATACTGAAAATTAATGTTATAAGAAACATAATTCCAAATGTTTTTAAGGGTAAATTTCATCGACAATTGATATTTCTTTCATTAAAATGCTTATTTATTTTATCATATTAAAGATTGCGTTTATGTTTAAATATTAAGCTTTTTTATTGTTTTGCTTTGTTATTTTTTTTTATCTATTTTGTTTAAGTGTATAATTTTAATAATGCATTTTAAATAACGGTTTATGTTTAAATTTGAATACATTCTATTGGTACTTTATTTTTATCATAATAATAATTATTATTATTTTATAGAGTTTTCTTATAATTTAATGTTGTATGCAAGTTATACATTTTAATTAAAGTGGCTTTCCACTCTAAAGTGAGTGCCAATCACAAGCGTCAATCAGATTATACAGGCCTATGGTCCATGAAAAAATATGAATCTTTTATTCTACGGAAATTTTTGTATCTGCCCTAAAAACCGAAAAACAAGGATTTTATTTTTTTATTCTTCAATTTAAAAATGCAAAAATGACATTGTTATGTATGAAATAAATATAATGTTTGTTCTTAAAAGTTGTAGATAATAGTTTGAAAAAAAAGTTAAATAAATTTTTTTTCCAAACTATTATGTACAAATTTGAAGAACAAATATCATACTTATTTCATACAAAACCATGTTCATTTTGCCAAGTTGAAAAATAGAAAAAAATTGAAACCCTTGTTTTTCTGTCTTTAGGGCAGATACAAATTTTTTTGAAAAACAAAAGTTTCATATTTTTTGTCGGGCCAAAGGCCTGTGTACTCAGGCAGAGACTTGTGATTCGCAGTCACTTTAGAATGGAAAGCCACATAATTATAATTATAATGATAAAATGTATACGATGATTTTTTTGAAATTTTTATATTTTGCTATTTTTCATTCTTATGATTCATCACATTATATAGACATGTTAAAGTTAAAGAACAACCAACTATAATCAAAAAGCTAAGATTGAATATGATAAGATAAAATTTGACTAATTGATGAAATTTTTCTATCATAAAGCTTCGATAAAAATGAAATAATGGGTATTTTTTTCATTTTTAAAGGTATAGATTGAAAGATAGGTATGATTTAGATTAAGTTTTTATTATATCACATTGCAAAATAGAATGAAATAATGGACAGTTATAACATCGTTCGTTATTTATTATTTTTTATATTTTTAATTTCTTTTATAATCATACATTATTCTTTGTACAGTGGGTTCGATTTTTAAATTTATCTTTCATGTTCGATTTAATTTTCAATCACTTTTCTCATATCATTCGATCATAAGGTAAGCTTAGGTCAGGTTTTAAAAGAACACCACCACAGTCTCAAAGAGCCCTATTGTGGTCTCCATGCGATCATAATCGAAATTGCATTTTATTAGAAAAGCAAATTAATTCTGACTACGACTGAGATTAAAATTAAGCCGTATTAAAATTAAATTTTGTCGGACTTGAGTCATCTCTCGGCTACATTCTTAGAACTCAACATTACGATTGCGATCAAAGTCGAAAATTTTGAAATGAAGCCACTGTACATGAAACTTTTCATCATATAACTTTAAAAATAATATTAAAATTAATAATTTCTTACCATTTATATAATAATAATACTTTAAGAATTTTAATTATTATTATTATAATATTATATTATTTTAATTTATTACTTGTATATAGACATTGACATTTTATAATCGACTTTCAATAATTGATTAAATTTGTCGTTATTATTCTAATTATACATTTTCTTGGATATTCTTACTCTACTAATTATTACACATTGCCGGCATTTGTCTCTAGTATTATTTTGTAATGAAATATTTACAATTATTATCAAGTAAATTGATAATTTATTACAAAATACATAACAACTGAATGAAAATTAAAATTATTATAAAGAAATTAATTAATATAGTGTTTAAATTAAAACTTTCATTCACTTTAAATGATATGCTAGATTAAAGGAATTTTATATTAAAAATTCTACCTAAAATTCTCTTCAAATTACTAAATTTTCTATTTTTGTTTACTACATTTTTACTACTAGTCTTTGATGTGTATTTCATTAATAGCATGAACTTGTAGCTACTTGATTATATTTAGTATTGCTTTTGTTCGTAAACCATGTTAATTTTGGTATTAATTTTATTAGTATTTTAAATTAAAAGTTAAAAAATTTAAGAAAAACCAAATTATGTTCCATAATTAGATTAAACATCATCTTTATCTACACTGTAATTAGGTAACGTCCCGCAAGTACTATCACGCAGTGCTACAAGCAAATTGAACGTGTGACCCCAATGCTCAGGTTTTTAAATTGGCTTGAAACGAGTTGAAATCTAATCGCGTAAACGCTCTTCAAAGAACAAGCATGGGTTCAGGTTCTTACGGACTGCATCTCTTTACATTTCATTTTACAGTGTATTTTTTTATCATGATGCAAAATTTAATGTAATTTAAAGTAAAAAACTTTTAATGATTTAATTTTCTACAATAATTATAATTTGATATATAACTACAATTTAACTCATCTTTTTACTTTGTTTCCTATTAATTGCAGTATAGTATTTATTATGTTTAATATTATTATAATTTATATGTACAATAAATATTCGTACCATTTTTTCATTGACTTCAAATTTCTTCTAATATGTTTTCATTACATTTTATAATTGATAGTAGTTGGAGCATCATTTTTTATATACTTTTCTTGCGATTTATTTATTTTTTTATAATGTACATATATTTCTTTAGCTAAAAATTAAAGTTTTTACTTAATTTTAACAGAAACAAAAACATTCTACTTGACATTGAAACAATTTTAGAGTAAGAAATTAGTTTTTAATTGGATTTTCATGTTATCCTTTAATTTTGGTCAAACAGAAAAATAAGTTCAAGTAAAAATATTGAACATTTGTAATATAATTCGCATTTAAAGATTATTTAAATATAAGTTTATTTTAATTGAAACGTGTAGAGTTTTGTAATTGATATAAGTTATTCATCTTTTTCATTATAACATATAAATTATAATGTTAAAATATTATTACAAATTAATATAATGCATTTTTTTTATATTATTATAATGAAATTTTATTTCCTATCTCTTATATTGTAAATTTACTCTTAAAATTGATATAATTTACGATGTGTTTTTTCCACACTAATGATTTTTTTGAAGAATTTCTCTTCTGATATGTATGTGATATTATATAGGCTGTTTAATATTTTTTCCTTATATGCTAATAATTATATTTTATCTTATCTTATTAAAAATAATAAACATTATAATTATCGTTAATTAACAGAGTAATTTCAAGAATAATAAAAAAAATGTGAAATAGATTTATTGCTTTTAGAACATTTATATTTTAAACAATTATAATCATAATAAAATAATAATATTTTACTTTGTATATTATTATACATAATTAATGCAAGCAATTATTATGTTTTATTATTTTTCAAAGTAAAATTTGAAATTCATTTTCACATTTATGTTATAATTACTTGCTAAAAACGGACAGAGCAGATAATATGCAAAATTTTTATAATTTTAAACATCTTTTTTGCATTAAATTTTACATTCGTCTGTATTTTTTTAACATTATATTATATTTAAATGTATATATTTATGTAAAATTTAAAAGTTATCCGGTTTTAATAATGTTTAATGTAAAATTCCAGTTAAATTATAATGTTTAATTAAGATTTAAAGTTAATTATATATTATTATATTATATATATGTTATATGTATATTTATATGATAATAATTAATATCACTTTGGTAATTATTCAGGCGAGCCGAAACTCTGATATGTATCGTTACCTTGGTTGTGTCTTACGTTTAAAAATAACACTCGACTCTCCCCTTACACAAAACTTCAATCATATAACATAAATTTTTCATCATGTATATAATGTTCATTTATGAAGGGAAAAGTCTCATGTATGAAAATTATCATTATTTTAAAAACGAAAATTTTTTGATATACCATAAAAAATCGATACACAAATTGGTGAATGTATCTAGGTAAGTTATAGACAAAAAAGTATTCAATATTACACCCATGAAATATTCTTCAGCTTGAATGATATGTATATGATATTAATGTAACATTTAAATTATTTTTTTGTCTTTTACCTTCAATTTAAAGTCCCGAAAAATTTCAATCTGAACGGTAACAAAAAATTATCAAAAATAATTCAGCAATTGTAAATCGCTTTTTTATGGCTTCCCTTATTCACTAGTTGTCCTTAATCTAATCTTATCCATATTAGTATGTAATTTTATATGATATTGATATCTTACCCAATTTAAATCTATTTCTATTTATAATGTTTTTGGTAAATTTATACATAAGCTTTTAGCATTGAAAATCTCATTAATTTTACTTTTAAATTGAAATGAAAGGCCGACTAAAGTTGATTTGAATTTTCGTGTCTCATGTTTTCTTAGTTAAAAAAATCCAGAAATAAAAATTATATTGGTAAATATTTAAAGAAACTGAGATAAATAAGTTTTTCATTTTTGATCGAATTTCGACTATCATGAAAAATCAAATCAAATCAGCCTTAAATGACATTTACATCATTTTAATAATACAATTATTTACTTTAACTCATTAAAATTTGTGCGTATGCCAGAATTAAAATAATAATCATTAATGTTTGTCAATTTTTTCTACTCTTAATCAAAATTTGTTAATCAAATATTTAAGATATGCGAAGGTTGTCGGTTTTAATTAGTGTTTATTATAAAGATTTTTTTGACAAGGTAATTGCAAAAAAAATGCTTTTTCTTTTCGATCGATGAGGTTCGTATTATGATTTTTTTTTTTAAAAAAGAAATATTGATTTTACTCGGAAATGTGTAATTACACTATACGACAAATACGCGAAACCTGAGCCTCCGAGTCGAGGCTTTTACTGGCGTCACTTATGATCATAATAAGTAAATTGGCATTCAAGAAATTTCCCTAGGACGTCAGGTTCCTGAGATACGCCCATAGGGTCATTTAGGCTCTTTAAAGCATAATATTTCATAAAAACGGATTTTTTTATGAGTTAGAATTAAAAAAAAAGAATGTTAAAATAGTTTAAAAAGTATTTGACGTAAATATATTTCATGTTCAAGCGAAAAAATTGACAATTTTCCCTAAATTCTGTTATGCAAACAAGAGTTGGAAAACACAAAAATTACAAAATTCACCAAAATTGTGCATTTTTTCTTTGTGTAATGAAACTTTTGTACGCTAAAAACATTTTAAACTTAATTAACATTCTTTTTTCAAGTTTTGACACATAAAAAAATCCGTTTTTATGAAATATTATGCTTTAAAGAGCCTAAATGACCCTATGGGCTTATCTCAGGAACCTGACGTCCTAGGGAAATTTCTTGAATGCCAATTTACTTATTTTAGTCATCAGTGACGCTGGTAAAAGCCTCGACTCGGAGGCTCAGGTTTCGCGTATTTGTTGTATAGTGTTATTTGTGTTGTATTCGATAGGAACCATCTATTATCATACATTTATATTATAATTTTTTAATTAACGATATTTTTTTAACATAATATTATTGATAGATTTTTATGTATAATTATAAGAATTAATCATTAACAACCCAATGTATCATTTAATTCTAATTTTTTTAATTAATACCTGATCTAAATGGATTCGATACTTTGGGTTGAGGTGGTTGATACTGTTGTTGCTGCTGTTGTTGTTGTGCCTGTCTAAATGGATTTGGATTAGCGCCAGGCTGTTGTGGTAAATGACGTTGTGATGGCTGTGGTGGTTGTTCTTGTTGATAAACACCACCTTGTTCTTGATAGCCTGGTTGATATTGTTGATATGATTGACTGTCATTTTGCTGTTGATACTGATATCCATTTTGATCTTGATCAATATTTGTTTCAGCAATGCCACCTTGTTGCTCATATCCATATTCAAGGTGATTTTTCACATCCCCACCAACGGGTTGTTGATTGTGCATCGTGTATGTTTGATATTCTTTATTTGGTGGATCTTGCATCAGGATATTTGCCTCATTCTCAAATGGTTTAAAGTCGTAAATGTTACGTAGATACATGAGAACAGGTGCATAAAGTAAATTTGAAAAAGCAATCAATATGTTCAAGGCAGTAAATCCAATTAATTCGACAATAGCACCCGCTATAATCGGTCCCACTGCATATGCCATTGAATATGATATATCGGCAATAGCATAAATACTTCCATAAACAGATACATATCTAACATCTACAATATAACCTAGGGTGGGTAATAGTGCGGTATCTATCAAGGCAATACCAAAACAAATTACACAAATTGGTATCATTAGCATTTGATATGAACTGGATATCGGAATAATAAAACAACTTAAGCCTTCTAATGTGAGACCAATAGCTGCCATTAACCACTGTTTATGTGGATAAAGTCTTGCCAATTTAACGGTTAATATTACACCTAATACATGTGGAAAGAATGCTGGTAACCAGACCATGCCGATTTTCCAGTTATCTCTTGTCAAATTATCTTCCATCCACACAGATATTGTTGGTTCTAAAAAGGCAAGGGCAACATTTGACATTGTAAGTGCACCAGCACAAACTGCAATATATGGATCCATCAACAATTTCCATATTGGAACAGTAGGTTGTTTTGTCTCCTGACTAAGTCTGATTTGTTCTTTCACAGGTCGCATAACCAGTAACAACATAGCACCATCAATCAAACATACCAGAGCCAAAATTAAGAATGGTACCGATTTGCCGGCAAATTGATAGAGAGCACCTCCGAATGGTGGTGCAACTAAACATCCAAATGAAATAAATGCTAATGCGATACCTAATGCTTGCGAACGTTCATTCTCTTCCGTATAACGATCAGCAATCATAGCTAACCCAGCAGTATCGGCAAATGCAGATCCAGCTCCTTGTAATGATCGTGCAAAAAATAACAGACCATAACTACGTCCCACTGCAAATAGGGTCGTTGAAAAGAACATTATTGTCAATCCAATCATCATTGGCAATTCATAGCCTATTTTATCGATGAGTGCACCCGAAAATGGATTTACCATTAATTGAACAATTGCCTTTGAAGCAAATAGTACTCCCGTTGCTGAATCTTGACCGGGATGATGCATTGATTTCATCGTGGTTGGAACAAGACTTTGATTTTTGGCGATAATTGATGCTTTTGTCACAACTTCATCGTCATCATCCCACGCCCCAATATAATTTAAGTAATCCGGTATAATTGGGACAATTACCATATACAACATATTATCTAACAGCAATGCTATTGACACAATTACTAAAATTATTCGTTTCTGATTTGTTGGTTCTTTGACCCGTTCCCAAAACAGGGCCTTGGCCTCGGCCACCGTAATGTTAAGAATAGGAAGTGTCTTTTCATCCATTTTTGTATTTATTTATTTTATTTTAATTTTTTTTTGTACTAATTAACTAACAGCTTCCAATATCTGTTTTTCTTATATAATTGTAATTCGAGTCTTTTTTCAGTTATATCTTTATTCTATATGCGTATATAAATATGTAAATATAGACGATTTCAGTTAAATTGATACTTGATATGTATTTAATTTGTTTTCCTTCTCCTAATTATTCATGATATGATATTTGATCAGCCAAAACTTTTCTTTTATAATATCTCACGGTTTATTTTTTTTGTTTGTAAACTGAACTTGCTTCGATTCTGATGTTTAATGTACTTGTCTACGTCCAATTGGTAAGGCAACCTATCGTTAATGATAAGAAAAAGAACACAGAAACAATATTTCATTAGTAATCCGTGGAATTCTTATTTTAATTTTTAGAAAAAAAAAATTATATAATTAATTTAATAATAATAAAAATGACTCAAAATTGCATTTCAAATAATAATAAAATTCTTATAATAATAATTAAATTTCATACTACACATCAATATATTAAATACTATTATGATTGAAATGTTGTTTCTGTGACCTTTTCTCTTCTCATTTTTTTACATTGTGATCCTCGTTTTATTATTATAATTATTATAAATATTTACTAAAATTTAACAAAGCACATTTTCTGATGCCTATAAGAAATATAATGTTAAACTAAATTTAAACAAAAAATTACACATTTCAGTCTACATTTAATAATCAATAATAAACAAGTTGATTAAAACAAAATTAAAGGAAGCATAACTAAATTTAATTTCTTTTTATTTTTGTTTCATTTGAATTTGTGTGTTATATTATTTAAACATATAAAAAAACATACATTTCAATCATAATAATATTTTATATCAAGTTTCTTTTTTGTGTAAAATATAAATTCAAGTAAAAAATTTTAGAACAAATGAATGTCATTGTCAAATGTGTTATTTAATATTAAAAATACTATGAAGAAGATTATTATTATTTTTTTTACTTTAAGACTTACACTCTCAACCTAAAACTAGTGGAATATTAATGGGGTGGATCGTAGAATTTCTAAAAAAAAAAGTTTTTGAACTTTTTATAATTTTTCATGATTTTATCGTCTCTCATTAGTTTCCAATGGTGAAATATGGTTTCCAATGAGAGAAATAAAATACTACTGAAAGTATGCAATCAACTTAACATATTTTTTTTTCTTCTGGAATTGTGATATAATTAGGATTATATCAATTTAATTATTTTTCTAAAGTAAAGAATTAACATTAGTTTGTTTTGAATCATGCCAAAATCGATACTCGTATTAATAAATCACTTATCAAAATTTTGATTTTGATGAAAAGTTAGTATATGTGATGTTGATTGCATGCCTTAGAATCAAATTCAAAGGGAGGCCATTAAAACCTGCACTCAAGGCTTAAGTCACACTATTTGTGTATCCTCGTTCCAATTATTTTAAAAGAACCTTATTTTTTATCCTGTTATCATAAGCAGGGCCAACTTATAACAAGAACTTAACAAAAATTGATATGCCCGGTAAAAAAAATTAATTCTTAGAGTAATTTTTATTGAAAATTTGCACACTTCTTGCAAGGTTTCATTTAATTGTTTTAGTACACAAAGTTAAATGCATTTAAGTGCGGTTAATGCAATTATTTGCAAGAGATTTATATGTTGGTTATTTATAAGTATTGTGAACAAAGGTGCAGCAAATTAAACAAGATTACATGTTGTTATAAGAGGATTAAAAGAAAATAATTGTTTTGAACAATGCCGAACGACACTTATTCTAATTGCTCATGTTTTTTTCACCTGTATCACATTTTTACAATGATATGGAATTTCTTTAAAGTAAAAATCTCGTAAACTTTAAATATTCTTACTAATAAAAGTATGCAATCTACATGACATATTTAAATTTTTATCGTAAAACCCTTGCATATAAACTCATTTTTGTTATATTTCAATTAAAAAAAACCCACAAAATGATTCAATTAATTTTCAATAATGCAAATTCAATTTAATTGTCGTTAAACAATAAAGACCACATCAAATTACTTGTCAATATTTATTATTGAATGTAAACACTCACTTATAATAAACAAAAATAATCATCATGTTTCTTTTATAATAATTCATAAAACTATTAACACAATAATGGCAATTCACTCCCCATATTAATAGTTTCAATACAATACAAATTTCTTTTCAGATAATCTAAAAGAAAAAAAAGGAAAATTTGTCACAATTTACCACACAATGTTCCCTCTAATGTGATTTTATGAAGTGGAAAATATCAGTGTCATATGAGAAAATTTCTTTATATTTTTTCATCGATAAAGTTTATGATTAATGTTTTTTTTTCTCCTCATTGTGTATGAATGTGTGTGGATTCATTGAAAAGCTATTCATTTGGAAAACTATTTGTTGTGGCGCGTGGCTCTCATTCACAAATTGAAATAATGATGTCTATTTAAATGAAACGTGAAAGAGTTCACCGAAAACAGGATCAATTTTTTCTTTATAATTGTCATTAACGATTCAAGTTAATATTAAAAAAAAAATCAATATAACAAAAGGATTATATTTGAATAGAAAATGAGTACTTAATTTGAGTAATTTTGTTATCAAATTACCTTTTTTCTTCATATTTTTTAAACACTTTCAGTAATTCTCAGGTGATTTGAGTGTCGCGTGACAAAAATCCATTATTTTACTCTCGATATCAGGTCAAGAGCATAAAACATTATTTTATATATTATTTTTAATTCACGATATATACTCACATTAAATTTGTATTATAAATATAATTAGGATACTTTTCATTCACTATTAAAATTTGTATTAAAGAGATTTTGATTTTATTTTTATTTCCTTGCAATATCAAATGAAATTTTACTCTTAAAGTACATGATTTGACAAAAATAAAATAATAAGGTAAAAAAAAATCTATTCCCAGGTAGAAATTGCGCAAGTCAAAAAATAAAATTCTATATTTATATACAATTTGTGTTTCCTTTTGCTAGGATATTCTATTTTATTTATATTTCTACACATTTACAAATGTTATTTCTATTTTCCTGTATAAAGTTTTATATATAAAATTTTCACTTGAAATAAAGTTGTGTCTGCTGAAAGCCCTTTTTTGTATTCACTTTGTGCAGTAACGTAGCAATACATGAAAAGTAAAACTTGTGTACGATAAATAAATATTTCATAAGGTGAACAAGTGAATGTCTGTTTGCTTGATGTGTTTTGCCTTAAGGTACGATATAATACGATTTTACGAACAAAAAAGAAATTTTAACGTGAAAATAGTGCATAAAATTCTATTTTTTCTTCCTCACTTGAATGAAATGCTTAGTAAAAACTTATGTGAAGATAAGAAAGAAAAAAATGTTAAAAGTAGGGTAAAGTTTTACATATTTAACGTAATTTCATGAAACACACACATACACATAAAAAAAATCACTCAAGACAAGAAAATTACAAGCTTAAACGTATTTTATTTCTGTTCGCTTGTTCTTTTGAATAATGCAGTTCATTATAAATTTAAATTAAAATTACATGATTTTTTTCCTGTGCGATAAAGTTTTACGTTAAATTTTTATGTTATATGTAGTTTTTAGCCATTTAAATTTATGTTGATTACAAAAAGAAGCAGTGAAAATTTTATTTTAAACTCATTTCATTTCAATTCTACATTTGAAAATGTAATTTAATATTAAAAAATTTCTGAAATGTGTATAATTCATTTTAATGGAATTCGCCTTAATTCGCGTACTCGAAGTCTGCATTTTATTGAAAAACTAACACAAGAAACAAGACCTAAGTTCCCTCCAACATGGGGACCAGAAAGACAAATGAAAACTCAATGGCGGATTGGCCATAAGGTTGCAGTCGATCGTCTTGTAAAAGTTAAGTTTAGCGTATATTTTAAAGAAAATCATACAGAATACCCCGGCCGTTAGTAATTTTCAATCCGCCCCTGGAGAAAACCCCCTGCGATGGTTCTTTGTTCTATAAAAAGGTTAAAAACCTATTCAAAATAAAAATTATTAGGTGTAGTGCTAAAAACGCAGATAAAGATCCATCATGGACGTGAAGTTGAAGTCACATGTTTGGTTATTAGGGCTCAATGTCGAGGAAATACCATTTTAAAGTTATTGGGGCACGAATCGATAAGATTTTTAATGGCATTTTGAATTATCAACCATTTAAATTTAATTTCACATCCCTGAAATTTGTTTTCAACCCAACCCAGTAAATAAAGTTAATCTAAAAGTACTTAAATTGTATCTAAATTATCATAGATAACAAATCACAGTAATGGAAATGTAATAAAATGAAATATCTGAAGTAAATAAAATACGACACAAACGTAATTTTTTTTGTATATTTTTAGAATATTCCATTTTCAAATAAACATGAATTTTATATTTGCCTGGTACTTGAATGATGTTAACAAGTGTATTTTTTACACGTCGTAGGAACTCATTTTGCAAAAATAAGTATATAAAAGTATGAAAAACATTTTGTGACATTATTAAATATTCATTTTCTTTAGTTTGACAAGCACACAAGGTCAGAGAAAAAAGTGTTTCATTTTGAATTGAATGGCTTAAAGGAACATTTTCTAATTAGTTTTATGAATATATAAAATGTTCATCCGTGTCAAATGATTCAAATTTGAATACAGAAAGAATAAACAGAAAAAAATGCAAATTTTAATTGAATAAAGTGCTTTTGGGATTACAAAGGTAACCAATGTGGTCTCTAATGGTTTCCTTTTACGAAATTATTTTAGTTTAAAATTTCAGAAATTTAAATAAAATTTAACAATTTATTCATTCTTGTGATACGAAAAATAAAAATGTAACCCTCTTAACGTGCATAAGATAAAATGTTAGATGAAATAAAATAAGGGGAGAAACACGTAACTAAACACAATTTCACGATTTACATGACACATGACAGCCTGGCAGCTATATACGAGGAAATGAAAAGAAACTGAGAAACATTGATCACAAACAAGCAGGTAACAATAACACGATAATAGGAAAACATACTCATACACACACACACATCATCGTTACTACATAAAATGAAGCAATTTATTGATTACATTAACGATAATTTTATAATGGTCGTGGTACGTGAAATCACATTCTTGGTAAAATTTACACGTAAATTTAATTAAGACATCTTCCATTTCTTTCATTCTCTCTCATTAAATATTATTTTAAGAAGTATGTGCAGAATTTGTAAGAAAACACATTGCCCTGAAGATTAAAAAGGGGAGATAATGAAGTTAGTGTTTGGAATGTTGTTGTACAAATTCAATGAAAAGAATGATAAGATTCGGTACTGTAATAGAAATAATAAAATAAATTAGTTAATTAGGCGATGTGTCGTTTACATCGTCAAAATTATGTTCAATTAATCGATTTTTGTGGTGGTACATTTAATGTTTTGATATAATTTGAGTGAAATTTAATATGATACGATTTTTTTCTTTTAACTTTGAAGTTTGTCTAAATAAAAAGCAAACAGTATTAGAATCTTAAAACTGAATGAAATTCTTCATTTGCTTCATAAAAAAATTCCATAAATATTTTCAAACATTATTAGTAATGAAAATATCCGACACATACCAGCACGATCCCTTTACGTACCAGTAAATTCCATGTTAAGGTACAAAATCACACCACACAATATTTAATTTGAAATGCAAACAAAAATGTTGGAGCTCCCCAGTATTTGGATTTTATTTTTTTTATGATTCCTTTGATTTCATGTCTGAATGTGTGTATTTTTAGTACCAGCACAAACAGCAGGATTTAAAGGTTTTTGTTTGATGACAACATGCTGTGTTGCATAGTTAATATAGGTAAAATATTTGATGTTAATCAGTAGGGGGAGGTTGTTTTGCTTGAATGAAAATTGGATGATCTCGTTAAAACAATTTAAGAGCAAAAATGAAAATTGTTTGCTTAACGTATTTAAAATCGAAAAAAAATAAACTTCATGGATGTTACGAGAAATTCGAGACCATGAAGAAATTCAAAAATGGACTTGAATCGATTTCGGAAAATTACTGCGATTTATTCAGATTCATAAGTGAAATCAAACAGAATAAAAGGACATTGAAAATTTTTCCGAAGAGTATCCAGCAAAAACGATATCAATCAAAAAATAGACGGGTAGGGGCTGAAATGATTCGTCATCTTAATTTACTATTCAAAACCATTACAGTTAGTTTTCATCAAATTTAGTTATTATTTTCAATTTAAATATTTAATTTTACAATCATTAAACTATGACGATGATTAAAAGCCAATCATTTAAAATTTTACTTAAAATTACAAACCAAATATTAATCGTTTAGTTTTCAATCAATTGTAAGCGTGAATTAACTTCAAAAAATGAAGTTCGTTTTTGTAATTTTCAGTTTCACTATTTTAGTTTATAAAAGTTATTTTGTAATGGGTGGTCATTTCGAAACACACATGAAAAGCCTAGAATGTATGAACATTGATAGAAAACACATTTTGAATGTTACATGTCATGTCAAAGCTGTTCGTGGAAAAAACGGAATTGTTATGCTCTTTTGGGTATTCAAGGATGTGAAGGAAGCATTTGTAAGTCCATAAGATTTTATTAAGTTTTATTACAAAATTTATAAATTATTTTACAGTGCTCAATAAAAGTTTTTTATCGCAACGCAAATGGTCGTTACATGCCATATATCATAGATGTTACGACAGATTTATGTCAGATGAAGGATAACGGCAATAAGATTTTGGCTATTTTAAGCAAAATTTATTTTGAGCATACACCACCATTGAAAGTTGGATGCCCGTTAAATGGTCCAAATAACTATTTGAATTACGATTTGAATGAAAATTTATCAGGTGTTTTACCTCCAATTATGCCAGCAGGGGATTTTCGTGTTGTTCAAAGAGTGTTTGATTCCAAGAATCACACATTTATTGAATGGAAATATGCAATTTTGATCAAAAGTACGGGCGCTATGAAGTTGGATATGCTGAATATGGGATGAAAAACTTTCACTTAAAAAAAACGGAATTCTAAATTAACCAATTACTACAAACTTTAAGAAAATCCATCTCAATAAATTAATTTAAAGATAATGTAACAATTTTTAATAAATCAACAATAGCATTACTAATTTAAAAAAATATCAATAGCACTCACACAAAAATGCAATATATTTTAATCATACATGTTTTAAACACGTCGATTTTCAATAATGATAATGGTCTCAACAGCAAACTGACCGGTAAGAGCTATACATATTCATTATCTTGATCAATATTTTCAGAATCATTTAAATTCAGTTCTTTGATTAAATTCAAAATTTTACATCAAATTAAGTTATTATTTTCAGTTCATCAACTAACTAAATGTTTACTCAAAATTACAAACCAAATATTAATCGTTTAGTTTTCAATCAATTGTAAGCGTGAATTGACTTCAAAAAATGAAGTTAGTTTTTATAATTTTTAGCTTCACAATTTTAGTTTACAAAAGTTATTTTGTAATGTCTGGTCATTATGAAACACATATGAAAAGTGTTGATTGTACAAACGTTGATAGAAAACACATTTTGAATCTAACATGTCATATCAAAGCTGTTCGTGGAAAAAAGGGAATTCTCATGCTTTATTGAATATTCAAGGATGTGAAGGAAGCATTTGTAAGTTTATCTTAAAATATTAATTTTTCTAATAACATTTTCGGTTTAATTTACAGTGTTCCATGAAAGTATTTTATCGGAACGCAAATGGTCGTTACATGCCATACATTATAGATGTTACTACAGATTTATGTAAAATGAATGATAATGGCAATAAGATTTTGGCTATTTTAAGTAAAATGTACTTTGAACATACGCCACCTCTTAAAGATGGATGTCCATTAAATGGTCCAAATGATTATTTGAATTATGATTTGAATGAACATTTATCAGATGTTTTACCTCCAATAATGCCAGCAGGTGATTTTCGTGTTCTTCAAAGAGTGTTCGATTCCAAGAATCACACATTTATTGAATGGAAATACAAAATTTTGATCAAAAGTACGGGAGCTATGAAATTGGATATGCTGAATATGGGATGAAAAATCTTATGAAAAAAAATAAAAATCTTATGAAAATCCTCCTCAATTATTTTAAAAACAATGATATATTTTTAACTTTTAACCATAGACAAGATTTAATCATTAAACCCAACAATAGAATTACTAATAAAGATAAAACATCAACAACACTCACTTACACAAAAATGCATTATATCATTATTATACATTTCATATAAAAAGGGTACATGATCATAAAATAGCATTACACGATAGAAGATTACTTTATCTCCCTTCCCTTCTGTTCTTTTATTTTATGAAGCAAATCTAAAGGAAACATTAGAATGAAGAAATAAATTTAAGACGGAAACTCTCAACAATGAAAATGCAAAAAAAAAATAATAATAAAATATTCATCGTCACCCTCTTCCTTGTATATGGAATTACATTGAGACAGTAACATTTATCCATTGTTTTGACATTCTACTATTCGTTATGCCTCTTTACAATTGGGGATGTTTTACAAGCGATGATAATGATACAAAAAAGAAAAGAAAAATACAGGGGTTTTATTATAAAGACATACACAAACACAAATTTAACTACCATACAGACACCGACCGAATAATATTTGTGATGTAAATATTGGTCGGAATATGCACATTTTTTCATGTGTCCCCTCAATGAAACACACCGATGTTACTTTTCTCATCATCAAAGTTTCTGGTTGATTTTAACGTGAAAATTTTTCATCAATACTGGGGGACTGAATTTTATTTTTCTATTATTTTAGACAAACGGTGCAGAATAATGATGTTAAATTAACATCTTTTTATAGACAAATATGACTATTTATGTTGCGAATGATGAGAGACAATGTAAATATTTTTTTTACAATTGCGTTTTAAACATCAAGTTTCCTTGAAAATTAACGTTAACAAACTTATCATTATTATCATAATGCGCGAGATTTTTGCTTTTGTTTTATTTTGTGTTGTTTTAATATTAGTTTCGTAATATTTGTTTGGAATATTTCGTGGTATTTTTCCACTGTGATCATTAAAAAATGTATGACGTTGCTAAAACGGTACACAGGTTTCTAATTTGTAATATTAGTTTTCAAAAATATTTTTTTTAAGCCTTGTGTGTTAAATTGGCTGAAAAATATTAATGATCATCAACATTTACATAAAATACAGTAGAAGAATGATTTGTCAGTAAATCACAACTGTTAAGCAAAATAGGATCATCCCTAGGCAATTCTATAATATTTAACAGATAATTTCAAAATTTGCTAAAGAACATTTGATATTCTAAAATGCAATGGCCGAAGCGAAGAGTAACTTTCGAAGTGAAGTTCTCTGAAAAATCCAGTATTGTGGTCATTCAATAAATGTAAGCTTTAATTTTCATAACTTTCAATATTTATCCCAATATTTTTTTTGCCGGTTCATGCAAGCATGACTGTATTTAAAATTTATTACCACTACGTTGAATAGTATCTAGAAATATATTTTATCATCAAATCATTTGAATTTTACAATTATTTAAAATAATTTCTAAATCGGATATTGAGTTAACCCATATTTAGCATATCCATTTTCATAACTCCAGTACTTTTAACCAGCACCGCATATTTAATTTCGATTATTGTACGATTTTTTTTATCGAAAATTCTTTGCACCGCTCGGAAATCACCCTCAGGTATAATTGGTGGAAATAATTCGGCGATATGTTCATTAAGTTCATAATTCAACCACGAATTAATGCCATTTAACGGACATCCATCTTTAAGAGGTGGTGTATGATCCAGGTACATTTTGCCTAATGTTGCAAGAATTTTATTACCATTATCATTCATTTGGCACAAATCAATTGTGGCATCAACGATATATGGCATGTAACGACCATTTGCATTGCGATAATAGAATTTCATGGAACACTATAAAATGAATAAATAAAATTTTGAATTGCTTTGAAATTGACAAGAGTCTTACAAGGGCCTCCTTCACATCCTTGAAAATCCAATAAAGCATGAGAATTCCCTTTTTACCACGAACAGCTTTGATGTGACACGTTAAATTCAATATATGATTCGTATCAATATTCGTACAATCAACACGTTTCATAATCATTTCATAATGCCCAGTCATCACAAAATTATTGATTGAATAACAAATTGTGACAAGAACAATTAAAAACACTCTTTGGATGTTCATTGTAATTTAAATTGCAAGTAAATTTTGTATTTTGGATTAAATAAAAACATTTCCTTACTCTACAAATTTTAAAAAACGTATGTGAGTTTTTTAGCAGGGTATTCGTTTTCAAAGATCATTAAAATTGATTGTAATTTAATTGAAGGAAGTGAGCGCGATTTTTTTAATTTGTGCTTAGATTCAACTGGCAATGACAATATCATCTTTGATATGTTTTGCTCTGTAATATTTAAATTTACATTCTTTTAATGTGATAATTTATTTTACACTTGTAAAATTGTAATAAAAATAAAAATAATTGAAAATATTTCCGGCAAATCAATGAAAAATTATAAGAATATCAGTGGAAATTTTTTTGAATAAAAAACATAATATTTTGTTTAGATAATCAAATAATAGTCTTACGTAATAAAATCATTTAAAATGCTCATTCTTAAACTAAAATTAGCAAATAAGCTGAAAAGACATGAAATTCATCGATTTTCTTTCGTCTTTTTCTTCCTACTCCAAGTTTTCTTAAATGAAAACCTTAATAATATTAGATAATAATAATAAAAAAACAAAATAATGTTCATTGAAAGAAAAATTTTCTCCCCCTCTATGAATTGAACATAAATTTTTGTATAGCTCATACATCAAAGGAAAATTTCCATCACGGTATTTCTTTTAAGACATGTTATGCATGTGAAAATGTCCAGGTGAGACACAAAAGCAAAATGTATTAAATTCATAGATTAAAATCACCACTGAAATACAACACTCATATTATATTTCAATGCGATACTAGTAAAAAAAATGATGAAGTCTGACTTGATGTTTTTAGGTTTTGGTCATAATAATAATAATAACACGCAATGGTATATACACAAAATATTTATAGGTAAAATTTATATACATTGTTTCTTCTTATTATATTTGTACTACCTTATAACATTCCAACTTGAAACATTTCAGAGAGAAAAGCACACACAATCATATACATTTATTCGGTTTTTGGATCGATAAAATTTCGTTATGTAATAAAATAACATGGATATAGCTGAATTTTTTTTTTTTTTTTGGTATTGTACTGTAGCCTAAAAATGGAAGCCATTTTGTTTTTTTTTTTTGCTTTTGGATTTTCCTCTTAATGATGTGAAAATAGTATTAAATGGTTTATTTGTTTGATATTCATTATTATAATTATCGTTACCGAAAATTAGAGTAAAATAATTAAGGATGCAATATTTTTTTTAGTGTTTTTAATATTAAAAAAAATGAAATGAAGACAATTTACTACTTTTGAGTCATTTTTCGTTAAAAATAAAAGAAATTTAACTCACCTGGATCTGGAATGGCTCCAGTAATCCGATCAGCAAAGAATCCTTTTACGTTAGTAACAACCTTCTGAGGCGATCCTTTGACCGCCCCAAACAATGAACCACCTAATTTTGAAAGCAAGGCTGATGATGGTTCACCGCCGTTATCCTTATTCTCTTCTGACGCCACGGTTAAAATAATTTTAAATTTTAACTTTTTTTTTACTTTAATTTTTTTTTTCAATTAATTTATCTATTAAATTTTTGTTTCAATTTTCCACACTTTTTTGTATAATTTTTTTTATATAAATAATTTATTTAATTCAATTCAATTTAAAACAATCCAAGAATTTCTTCAGTGCAAATCGTTGGCTTAAGACCTTTGTACTTCAACGATTTTTTTTCACACAGGCAGTATCTTGATAAAAATTAACAACAGAATTATAATTTTTCTTTAATAAATTAATTAAAATTTGATAACAATTAATAACTTTTATTTTAATATTATAATGATTTTTTTTAACTTTTTAATAAATAATTAATTTTTATTATTTAATATATATAATTTTTTTTTTAAATAGATAATAATCTTAAATATATGATATGTGTCGAGAGATGTGCTCGACCTGGTCGAAGCAAGTACAATATAAGGTAGAAAATTTTCACCAGGTCTCTCTACACTTTGAAAATTATTTTCCTTTCTACACAGTTACGTGCAGCATACGTTAAATTTACTCACCTTACTCTTCTTTGTGTCATGCGCGCATGCTTTGATCCTTAACCCTAATTGGAAGTTCTCATGTGACGTCACACATAACAGTCTAAGAGAGAGAAAAAAGCTTTTTTTCTATGAAGTGTATCACATACAAATATTTTTTTGCAAACATTCTTCGATTCATTCCATGAAAATATTTTGTTGATATTCGAAAATACTTTTTCTATAACTTTTATTATCAAAACCCATGAATAATAAATGTATCTTAAATATTTTACAACACAATTTGACAGCTTACAGTCATGTAATACTTTGATAAAGTAAATTTCTACTAAGATTATGGATTTTCCAATCAACATGATATAAAACAAATATTTTGCTTTGCAAAAATTACTGTATTTTGATTTGAAATTACAAAATGTAGCGTGTGCAGGAAAAATCGATTGAAATTTTTTTGGGTTTTCATGTCCATTTGTAGTTTTTATTTGTTTTTTATAAATGAAATAACTCAATTGAGGTTAATTATGCATTAAAAGAATTCCAAATAGATAATTAAATTGGTCATAGAAGATAATAGAAGACGGATAACTGTCAGATAACTGTAATTTGACATTTAATAGAATTTTTTTTCATGGGTTCTCATTTTTCTTTCCTGTTTAAAAAAAAAATGAGAAAAATAAAATATTGCAATTGAAATTAAATTTGCAAAACTTTGAAAACAAAAGCAACTTAGCTCGATTTTTTATAGTACATAGGTACCGCCGATAGCATGCTGTCCAGGTTCAGTTTTCAGATCCTTTTCAGAAAATTGAATTGAACCATTTTTCAATGTGTCTATCGTTTACAGTTTTAGTTTAAAATTAATGGCAGATAGCAGTCGAATAAAAACAGTCATCATGTCAAAACCAACATAGAAAAACCCAAAAGAGCGTAAAACCCCATCTTCTACTCATTTGAGAATAAGAAGGACTTGGCTATTATGGATGACTCTCATTTTAAGTTGATCAAATTTCAATTGAAACGCGAAATTGTGTTTCTTTGGATCAATAGAAGAAAGACAGAAACGGCATTTTAATTTACACAATGCCCTTACAAGTAGAAATATCGCACCAAACAATTGATACCCCATGGAGCCGTAATCATCACGAAGAAAATCTTCTAAATACTCCACTTCTTTCCAAACATTTCTGAAAACAAAAAAAAAATGATGGAAAACTGAGGGAATCCAAATACAAAATGATTCAAAGAAAAAAATTATGAAAAACAATCTGGACGAACAGAATAAATCATTTTAATAAAAATTATTTAAATAGTTTGTTTAGACCCAGGTCTGAATACTTTAGTACTAATAGGGTAATTACTAAGCTTAAGGGGTCTAATAGTGATTCTTTTCGATTCTCAAAAACATAAAAGTATTGTTATAGTTACGGAATGTTTTTTCGTTTTTTTCTACATGTATTACTTGTAATCTAAAATTTATCTTAATTTAACGATATCGAATTTGATCTTATGATTAAACAAACCTTCACACCCTACAAATGAATAAAAATTAACTTTCTTAATTTTTTTGTTTGACAGTAAAAAACAACAAAGAACAAAAAAAAAATCCAAATGATGAAATTAAACAACAACCGCAAGGCACGTGCCGATGATCTCTATATCACATAATTATATCTCATAACAATGGTAAATAGGACTTATTTTTTTCTTTTCCTTTTATTTCTCGAAGCAAACTACAAATAAACATAAAAAGAAAGAAAAAATAATTATGTCACAATTTTTATCTTATGTGTGCCATTCATTTTTGCAGAGTAAGAAAAATATGTTTTTTTTCCTCGAATTATTCGATGATATTTTTGTTCGACTCACAATTTATTGATCAAATGAGCTAAGCTTAGCTTGAATCTTGTCGATAATTGTTTGATCATGCAATTATTTTAAATCATAAAACGAATCCTAATTTATAAAATTTTATTTCACGACTTTTATTGTTCTTCGTATTTAGAGCAAAAAATTGTGATAGCACGACATAAGCGTTACAATTACACAGTGTATGCTTACAATCCCTTCACATCTCATCTGAATATGCAACAAAGAACGTAAAATAAAACAAATTTTAACTATGTTTAAAACCTTCAATAAAAGATAAAATGAATGCATCTTCAAACACAGTAATGGAATAATAAAAAAAATTATAATAATTATTATGATGATGCAAAATGAGATGAAACTCAATCAGTATTAATAATAATAATAATACAAAATAGTTAAAAATGCATTCAAGAAGCAGTGCATTGTAAAAGTATGTCAACAATTTAATTAAAACAAGCATAAGACGAATGTTAAGCATTTTTCATATTATAATTTTTTTTTCTTCTTCTTCTTCTGTGTTTTTCAGGTAAAGCACAACATCATCATTAATATTTATGTGAATAGGGAGCATGGCGAGTATCTTTATTTATTATTTTTTAATTAAATAACAAAAAAGATTTATTTGTAGGAATATAAAATATGGCAATTATGTATTTTATGTTTAATATTTTTAATGCAACATTGTATTATTGCATATTTTTATGTTTTACTAGATTTGATGAATGTCGTTAAAAGAACATGTATGCTGTCATTCAAATTCATAAAAGCCATGTGTGGAGTGAGAACAACTTTAGGAAAAAATTAACAATAGGCCGCTATGGAGAAAAACTTGATGATTCAGATTACACTAAATACCAATAAAGTACGATAAAGTGCAAAAAAGATCACCAGAAAGAATAAAAATCACACTGTATAACAAATTTTTATTCGCTTTTGAGGTATGAAGTATTTCATTTTATCATTTTACCCTTTTTGACCTTCAAGGATTTGGTATCCGCTTGCACGTGTGTATAGATGGACTACAGAGATTAACGGTGGTAGTTTCTCGCTTCATCTCATCATAGTAAGTTCAAACGAGCTACACGAGTGACCACAGTTCTGACATTTTTCAAACTAATAAGATTTTTTGATGATTCAAATCTTCATTGAAACGTTTTCTAAGCACCTTTCGATCAGATCAGATTTGTAAAGGCCATCAGTCGGGCCTATTGTCAACCTTGTTAGCATCTTCCGAAGCCCTTAGCTTTTATCCTGTTGTTTCAAGCAATCACCACTTTAATCGAGCCTGCAACTCAAATTAGGGAGCCAGAAAAAAGAAAATAATAAAGTTTCAGGACCGAAGCGAGAATCGAAGTGCCAATCTTAAGATTTATAGTCCAACTGTTACTTACTATTGCACCGTACAATCTCCTTAGCCTAGTTGCCGAGTTAAATTACAACGATAAATATCCTCCCATAGTTCAATTTCAAAATTGAAGCGTCATCTCGCTGGTGTGCAAAACAGAATGAAAACACATTTGATCAAATACGTTCGTTTAAACCATCTAACTATCAAACGCGCACAAAACTAAATTCCTTTAAATTAACCATAAAATTCAATATCAATTTTTCATCCAATTTATTTCAGCTTCACCTTGCATCGACTATGTTTTACTCTATTTAAAAAAAAAAATATAAAAAAATCAGATGAAAACAAAGCTCTGGCCATTTCTTAGGAATTTACTAACTTCTAAAATAAACTTTTATGAGAGGGGGGTGGCCAACTAAAAAGTGAAAAACAAGAAGTTTTCTAGCAAAATTAAGTCTTTGAGATTAAAAACAAATTTGTTAAAAGTTGAATTTTGATTTCAGTCTTTGTTTACTGATTAAACACAACCACCAATCTATCAGTTTTGTGAGTGAGGACCAAAGTCATTAAAAAAAAAAAAAAAAAATTGTTTCCAGTTAATACTCAAAATTCAACTTTTAACAAATTTGTTTTTAATCTCAAAGACTTAATTTTGCTAGAAAACTTCTTGTTTTTCACTTTTTAGTTGGCCACCCCCCTCTCATAAAAGTTTATTTTAGAAGTTAGTAACTTCCTAAGAAATGGCCAGAGCTTTGTTTTCATCTGATTTTTTTTATATTTTTTTCCCAATTTTCCGGAAAATTCGTGGAAATTTTTTGAATTTTCACTAAAAGTTGTATGGCAACCCTATTTTTTTATATGGACACCCTAATTTTTTTTTACGGGAGCACCTCGGCCAACAAAAATAAGATAAAGTTTCAGAAGAAACTATGGGTCTAGAACGTCTCAGAAAGGCTCCAGCGGCGTTTTCGGACACAAAGTTTTTTGAGATGTGACCTAATATAAAAGTATTATAATAAGAGAATTCATGTGTGTGTAAAAAAAAAAATTTTTTGATGTTCGTGTTAGGTCTTTGGTGTCTTTGGCAAAGTTGTAGCTTAGGTTGAGGGGATTTTGGAAATATATTTTTTTCCCAATTTTCCGGAAAATTCGTGGAAATTTTTTGAATTTTCACTAAAAGTTGTATGGCAACCCTATTTTTTTATATGGACACCCTAATTTTTTTTTACGGGAGCACCTCGGCCAACAAAAATAAGATAAAGTTTCAGAAGAAACTATGGGTCTAGAACGTCTCAGAAAGGCTCCAGCGGCGTTTTCGGACACAAAGTTTTTTGAGATGTGACCTAATATAAAAGTATTATAATAAGAGAATTCATGTGTGTGTAAAAAAAAAATTTTTTGATGTTCGTGTTAGGTCTTTGGTGTCTTTGGCAAAGTTGTAGCTTAGGTTGAGGGGATTTTGGAAAGATATTTTTTTCCCAATTTTCCGGAAAATTCGTGGAAATTTTTTGAATTTTCACTAAAAGTTGTATGGCAACCCTATTTTTTTATATGGACACCCTAATTTTTTTTTACGGGAGCACATCGGTCAACAAAAATAAGATAAAGTTTCAGAAGAAACTATGGGTCTAGAACGTCTCAGAAAGGCTCCAGCGGCGTTTTCGGACACAAAGTTTTTTGAGATGTGACCTAATATAAAAGTATTATAATAAAATAACAGAAAAAAAAACAATTGAAAAAAACATAAAAAAGCACGTGCTCTTTTAGTCAATACATTATAAATTCAAACCTTGTATCATCCATCTAACAGATCATGATACGTTGCTAAAATTTGTTCTCCAACTTATTATCGTTATGATTATGATTATTATTATTATTGTTTTTTCACATCAGATGTCGAATAAACAGCTATTGAATTATTGATGAGTGAAACATGTGCCTTTAAAAATACATTTATATGCATCATTATTCTGTTGAGTCCCTTGTTGGTTTCCATGAAATGAAATGTTCTTCCTATCATGTGATTAAATGAAGAAACATGATAAATTGAATTCAGGTAAAATAACAATAAGAACAAAATCGAAGAGACATATTATCGTGAATTATTGATGAAAATCTTGTGAGTAGGTAAATATTCATTGAATTTTGTGCAATGTAACATGAGACAAGTGATCCAATTAATTTTGTGCCAAATCCGACCAAAAATGTTTGTCTTGATTTCATATAAAATGAACATAAATTTTTTACGTCCATTTCAAACATTTACAGAAATATAAAAAAAAATCCTTAGTCAAAATTATCGATTCCAAGTTCTACGATGAAATGAGTCGAAAAACACACATAAAACAATTTATATTACGATTACTGCTCAAAATAATAAAAAAATACAAAGTTAAATATTGACACGCCCTTTATTTTACATTATGAGAGAAGAAAATTCATGTACTGTACTGGAAAATGAGCATATTGAGATAAAAACCATAAAAAAGCTCCTTGTCAGCAATATTTCATATTGTGTGTTTATGAAAAAAGGAAAAAGCCACACCTTCGCGCAGCCATACTTCAATTTATCTAACATTTTCTTGAATGAATTAATTTTCATTTCTCTTTTCTCTCTCATTTGAAAGTTTTATCAATTTTTCTCTTAAATTACGTGCAATTCAAGTCCTTTCTCCCCTGTTTTATGTGGGGATATCAAACTAATACAAGACACATTTCATTGAAAATTGTAGTCGATATCAAAACTTTCATTATCGTAACTAGAACTATAAAATGAAATTATGTATGAAAACCCCGAGGTTTTAACATTATTATCGTAAAAAATATTTTCTGAATATGCTGAGTTTGCACTCAAATAATTTGATTTGATTTGAAATTTAAGTTAATTTGTTAATCAAATACGAAAATGATGAAGGTCATAAAAAATATCTATTTAAATGGTAGCTTATGCAAAAGTGAAAATGATCCTTTCCTTTGAGTTATGATATGCTTTGATAAAATAATGAAAAGAAGGTCATGAAGATTAATTAGGGGATTATTTTCAATTTTACATGGAATTAAGATTTCTGGGAAAATGGAAAAAAATAAATTTTAATTGTCGTAATTAATACCATTTTAAGTGGAATTCATGTTGGTTGGTACTGAAATATGAGCTTTTTTTTGTCACTTAGGTTCTACAAGGGCACCAAAGTAGTCTCAATGAGTCAATTTGTAGTCACCTTGAAAATTTAGTTTTTGCAACTCACATTTTTTAACTTTCAAAGACTGAATTTAATTCGATAAAATTGCGCTCATTGTATCTGTAAGTGATACAATTTTGCCCTACTTATATGCTATATAATAAGATCATCTTTGAATTTGTTGATATTGTGAATGCCTTGAAGCATAATGTATTTATTAACATTTTGCATTCAAAAAGAAATTCGGTGTTATTTTTTTTACAAACCTTGAAATTTATTTTGGCTTAAATAAACAAATTCTGTCCTAGAGTTGAATTGAGGAGTAGTAAAGAATAGCTTAAGTGTTACACTGGAGGTAATCGTAGCCGAAGGTGCCAAAATCGATCCTTGTAACTACAAAAATTACTTCTTAAATGTTCCTTTCAAGTCTTAAAATTTTGAAAACACAACTGCTTTGGATACCAGAATAAATTTAATATTATTATTTAATATTCAGGAGTTAACTCCTTACAATCAGGATTAAGCTCCTGAAATTCAGTAGTTATAGATAAGATCAATTTTTATAATTTATAAAAAAAAGAAATTGAGCTTATTTATAACTCCTGAATATTAGGAGTTAACTCCTTGACATTAGGAGTTAACTCCTGAACGTTAGGAGTTTAGCTCCTGAAATTCAGGAGTTTTCTTCCGACAGGGTGAATACAGTTGATATTTCATAACTTATCATGAAAAAGATACTCAATCAATAAATGTATTCATTTCACTATAATTTTCATACATCAAGTCCATAATTAAAGCAATCATAATCACAAAACTGTCACTTCATTCATAATTTCATTTATAAAAAATTAACAAAAAAATAAATCAAATAGCGAAGAGCAATAAACTTCATCACGAATCACCACATGTTGCAATCAATTTAATTATTTGACTTATTTAGTAAGTAAAGAGAATTGAATAAAAATAAAAAAAAAGATAAATATTAAATGTAACACCATACAAAACTTTGATTGGATCAGTGAATAATAAAAGACATGTTGCAAAGTTCGTTTGAATGGAAAAAATCCACAAAAAAAAGATAAAAACATTAATTAACAATGAATTTCTGACACTTAAGTGTTGTTTAACTCCAAATTTATTACTGTACTGTTACTAAATATCAGCTAAATTACAATAACAAACGAGTAATGTCTTCAATTAAATTTAAATAAAAAAACATCTCATGAAATTATTTTATTTCCCGATTTTTTATGTTAAATAGAGCATCTTAAGTTTCATATTCTAATATATTAATATTTATTCAAATGTGAAGCTTTGAAATTAAAATTAACTTGAAATAATCACGAATTCCAATTCAGTACAAAACCAAACCGAAATTAGGTAATTTAAGATTTGTTACAAAATCCTTAACTCATATATGAACTTTTTTGTATTTCATTTAACGTTGAACAAAAAACTCACTTAACTGTTTAATGCACTTTAATGATCATAATTTCATCTAATTCAATAAAACAATAAAAAAAAGCAGTAATGAACCGAAGATGAACGGTTGTGATGAGACACAATCTGACATTGATCGAATTAGTACCGGTTTTTTAAAAATAAACTGAAATTGTGCGTTTAATGAAGGTGAATTTTTTTTACTATAATTTTTTGTTGAAGTTGATGATTGATAGATGATGATCAATATTGTGAAGTTCAATGAAAAATTTTTTTACTGTATTATTGGAGTAAAATGCAGACAATGTGAAGTTAATGAACTCTCTATTTTTATGAAAACTTAATATGTATAATTAAGCATGGAAGGTTTCCTTTACAATTTTTTATGATTTGGACTGTGATTTTTTAATGAAATGAGGTCAAATATCGCGATTTGACCTAGTTGTTTTGAATTGCAATTACTCAAAGATAAAGTGTCGTATTATCCTTGGATGTATTAAATAAAAATTAAATCGATAATAAATTGGTTTTATTTGAAAGTGATTTTTTGACTAACAGGTGTTAAAACTTCATTTAAGATAGTTAAGGGTACTAAAGTAAGGCTTGGAAATGAACTGTCTGAGTCTTTGCTACCAAATCTCGTCAAAAATCTACAAGTACTTTTTAAGTCTACTACGAAGTTTCTACTGAAAGATATTGACAAATAAGACAAAGTGTGCCATCTACAAAACGTTAATAAGGCCATTCGTGTTATATAAGTCCGAAACCTTGCCTCTCACCAAAAGCGATGAATAGCGGCTTTTTTCATTTGAACACGGAGTTTTACGTTCCATCTTTGGTGTCGGTGAAGGTGACAGATGGAGAAAGGCATAAATTCGAGCTTGAGAGGCTATAGGTTGACCCAAACAAAGTTACAATTATAAAAGACAACAGACTTCGAACGGTATGTCATTTGACAGGAATTGACCCCTACTAAATCCCAGTTTGGCTTTTCTGAGACAATCCAGATGACCATCGAGGTATCAGAATAGATGGGGGATCAATGGCATCCAACAATTCCAAGATAGAAAAACCTGGAAGGCAATTTACTAACAGATCCAGGCCAACAGATCATTTAGACAAGACTTTTATGATTTGAACCAACATATCCAGCATTAAACTCTTTGTTCTCCATACACAACAAATCATCATAATGAATTTTGTAATGACCCCCCATACCGGATTCAAATCAAAATAAAACAAAAAAGCTTCAAGTCATTTCATCATCATTTAATGATGTAAAACAATAAATATGCTAGAATAATAAAACTGTCGAATCATACTCCAAGTTACTAATATGATACATTTATAATTGTAATTCACTCATTTAAAAGCTGTCATAATTCTAATGATCCTTTAAAAACTCGTAAAATTAATAAATTTAAAAACTCATAAAATAAATGTGTCATTAATTTTCGATTTTTTTGCACATTCTTAATTAGTTTTACACGGAATACAAAAAGAGAACATCATGTCAAAAAGTGAATGGAGATCATCAGAAATTGATGTTTTTTTTATTACATTATTTATTTAGATCTTAATGTAAATTAAACACTCATAAAAAATGCGTTGGCAGAGTTAACTTGCAATTTCATTGATTTATGACTAAAAATTACACACATAACGCTGTAAATTTGCAAAAAAATTACCAAATTTAATGTTTAATTGCAGATAACTCAATTTAAATTACGTTTAATTTGAGTCCTAATCGAAAATTGATGTTACTTCAATAAAAATTGTCCATTCTAATACCAAAATGAAGTCATTATAGCATCAAGTTAATATAATCACTCTATTAGAACAGTACTTCACTTAGTAGCCTACATGCAAAGTATTATGAGGCAATCTAATTTCAATTTGCACTCAATTTACAAAAAAAAACATGTTTGATTTTATTATTCAAAATTTCATATCGATATTCAATTAAAAATCACTTATTTTACCTTTCAGGCACTTTATGCTGATAATTTTACTGTGAAAAATAACATTTTAATATCTGTATTTTATTGTGAACTATGGATATGTTGATTTCATCAGAATTTTTATTAAAACGATCATTGCATATCCAAGCTTCCTTATAAATTATGTGAGAATTTATGTAAAACTGTTAAAGTCGCCTTCGGGCCTTTTCAACAATAACGAGACAAGAATTTTATGTTTCATCACTTAAGAGATCAAGATTTCTTTTATTTTTTTAGTGCATTTCGTAAGAAAAAATGCACTATTACAGACGGTTTGTCCGCCGTCACTCCGTAAGTCCGTTTGTCTGTCCGATCCACGCATAACTCCGGAATGGTCCGTCGGAGCGAGGTCTGGTTTTTTTTATTAGACAGAGGAGGTCTTAAGGATGACTTTAAACTCATTGGCTATGAGGTTGGGCTCAAGGATTGGGCTCCAGAGCCTCCAAAGCCTGAAAAACTGTTAAAAATTAAAAAAAATTAATAATTTGTTCTTTGGATGGAGAAGTTTACTATAGATGACTTTAACTCATTAGCTCTGAAATTAGGCTCAAGGATTGGGCTCAAAGATTGGGCTCAGAGATTGGGCTACAGACCCTGAAAACAATCAAAAGCCCAAAATGTCAGATTTTTTCTAATATTTTTTTCCAAAAATTTTCAAAATGGCGGTTATTTTCAAAATGGTTTTTATTTTCAAAATGGCGGTTATTTTCAAAATTACAGTTATTTTCAAAGACGTTTTTTTAAAAAATGTTTGAAACATTCAGCCATTTATTAATTTATGATTATTAAAAATAAAAACTTAACTTTATTCAATGAAACGAGTCCCATCGAAATGCACTTTTCTAAACCGCCCAGTGGTTAGAATTTCCCATTTTTTTAAGTTATTGCAGTTAACAGACAAATAACATGTTTTTTTTTTATTATGTTTACTCCATTATTGTAATGCATGATAAATCTATTAGCCTGCATATGATGATGTGCGATACTGTTCAAACATTTCTTGCATAATAAGATTTTTCAATTGTGTTTGATTAAACTGGAGATGAAATTTTATTACATTACATTACATTTCAAAAAAAAATTGAACAAAAACCATGAAATACAAAAAAAAATGTAAAACGATGACCTATTGAAATCGTGTGGCATCCCAACTTTATTAATGTAGTAGCTTAAAATAATATTGGCTTCTTCATTCATATTTATTTAAGCATTAAAACAGTGATAAAACAAAATAAGTTAAATAATGAAATAAAAAGTAGGTATGTAGGGTAAAATACCCAATACCCGGCCAGTTAAGAAATTTTCATTTTCATTTCAAGTTTTACAGTAGATCGTGGATACTTAATTTTTTTATTTATGGATTTAATAAAACTTGAAAAGCATTTTAATCAATAACTTAACAAATTTTTTGATATTTTAAAGAAAAAGTTAATTTTATTTACAATCAAAATAAATGTACCTAAATCACTAATAACCGGCCATCAACTTTAAAAACCGGCCATTTAAGTTTTAATACCCGGCCATCAATTTTGATGTTATTTTAAGTGAAAAATAGCTATTTATTGAATGAAGTTTTGTTTTTCTTTGCAATTTTTTCATTTTTTTGTGATATTTTAGCGAAAATGTCATTAATATTGGTTAATTAAGAGCAAATAAAAAAATATTGTTCAATAAGAATTTGACAGCCAGAATGCTTGTGCTTGAGAAAACCATCACTTGTTCAAAGTTGTTTATATTAAAGTTTATCGAGATTTTTAAAGTGAAAATGTCTTTATTTTAGTTTTTATATTTGAATTAAAATTCAAAGATAAAACATTGAACTTTAAAATTAATAACTTTATTCGTAAAATAAAGCTTAAATCTATTCATATTTTACATTTCACAATTGATATGGCCGGTTATTGGAACTAGGCCGGCATTCCACGTTTTACCCTATATGATTATAAAATAAGAAAAATGATGTGAAATTAACCCAAATTGAATGAACGTCACATCTTTGTATGAAAATTTCGAAAATTAAGGTCCACTTGCCGTAGAACAAGTATGGTTTCTGAAAACCATTTTTTTCGATTCTGAATTAATCTTAGCAAAACCTGTTAAAAATTTAAAAAATCGCGCAGATTCCAACAAAAATAAATATCAAAAAAATTCTGAGATACATTTTCACTTTAAAAATAGATATTTATTCAATTTTTAAGACCCAATTGAATTTTAATTACATATCTTAATAAATATTTGCTTAAATGTTAAGAAAACAAAGCTTTCACTTAAAACAAAAAAAAAAAACACCAAAACATAATGACAAGTAAAACAAAAAGAGTTACATAACAAACAAATTTTAATTTATTTTTTTAAATACCTGCGTTATTTTTAAATTATCACTCAATTATTAGTCGGATGTAAAAAAATTCATTCAAAAACTCAAAAGTTATAAAATAATCCAATTATGAACGTCCTTCAAATTGTATCATGACAAGCGTGAGCATAATTTTCAAATTAATCATCTCAATGTAAATTTTAGAACATAAACATACTAAAAAAATATTGTCACCTAATTATTATTTATTTTTTTTAGCTGAGCCGTTAAAAAAAAGACAAAATAAATCGTGGGTTTTTAAATAAATCAAATTTGCAACAAAGAATGACAAGACATGCATAGCACATAAAATAGGATTCGTTAGTTAAATACATTTTTTTTTTAATAAAAAAATAAATGAGCAAACAAAAATAAATCAACTACATCATTTTTAAAACAGTCACATTCAAATTAGGCCGAGTTCATTTATGATGTAACGCCAAAAGTTGATTTGATAAGGGATCAAAGGATTGATTACATAAAGTACGTGGTCTGGTCGATCTTGAACGCTGTGAGGAATGTCAGGATATAGGATTGTCCAAAAAACTGGATGAGCTCTAGAAACTTCAATGCTTAATGCTACAAAATAGAAGCTATGGTGAAAAATTTCACCTTAAAATGATCACCGAGCTGATCAATGAGATCGAGATAGACATCCCTACAAATAAGGAGTAGACTTAGACTATTAATGAATCAAAATTTTTTTTTTAAATCTAAATAAATAAATGAACGAACCCTCTTTAAGCAGTTTTTTTCCATTCTATCCATATAGTGAAGAACTGCACTTGTAATCAAAATTATTTTAAGTGAGCAAAATCATGCAAATCACTAAAATAAAACAAATTGTATGAATTTAAATAAAACTAATACAGAAAATAATAATTATTTTTTAACAATTTTAATAAACAAACAAATATGAAACATCCTTGATTTACTTTCAATCATAAAACAAATAAATCACCATCATCATCATAATAATCATTAAAATTAACTTTATTATTTGTGCATTCGTTCATTATTCAAATGATATGACATGTATCGTGAATATGCATACAAAAATAACGTTCTATTGTTATACATGTAAAATAATTATTTTTATTATTATTTTAAAACAAAAATGTAAGTAGTTGATCTTAATTCAAAAATATGCGTTAATGGTGTTATTGAAGACACATGTTTGATCAATAATTGTTAATGAAAATACATATTAACCTCGTAATATGATAAATAAAAAAATATTTGACAAAATTTATTTTTTATTTGGACAATGTTTGTAAACAATAAAATGTTTTGTAATTTATACCTCTTTCATGTTAAACTCTGTATTTTAATATTTATTTGGTTTTTTATTTTATTTTTTTTTTTTTTTGAATGCAAATCAAATATTTAAAAACAAAAAAAAACTTGCGGTGACCAGTAGTATTTTGTTTATCAATTATTATGTTGATGCGTATTGCATTAATTAAAAGTTTGTCATTTATTATGAGATCTGTGATAGTTGGAGTTTGTTTGGACTGACAAAACTGTCACAATTAAGGTGAAATGATAAAGGGTGCTGTTTCAATTCAAATTAAGATCAAGAAGACAAGTGTCACATTTAAACTCACCTTTTTGAAATTATGAGTAAATTTATTATGAACTTCAACAAAAAATTTAATGGTTTCATTAAAATTTAAAATTTCAAACACTTTGTTGAAGTTTTTCTGGCTTTTGTACGGTATTAAGTAAAATGTGATACCTTAACCCTTTCTTTCCCAGGGACTCACGGATTTTGATAATTTTTTCTCAAATGAAGGCGCTTCACGAGCTTCTTAAAATTTTTTGCTCCATTACCTTTATAAATATCTTAGAATGAAGGAGTATCTCTCGGATGGTTCGAACATCATGCAATGGTAGAAGGACGATGTGATAAGTGACACAAAATGATGTTGCCTCGTTCAAGATGTGGTTAAATCCTTTAGAAAGTACAAGCTTCAAATTTTAATCGCTATGGCAGTTGCATTCACCAAGTTTTATGTCTTCTTCTGGAGATCTTGAGACAGTGTGGCTTGAAAGATTCTTATCATTAAATGCAGTTTGAATAAAATTTCCATAGTATTCATGGATTGGTATGCTAATTCTTCTTTAGCCCTACCATCTACTTCTACACTCTTGTCGACAATATGAAACAAGACGTGGCTTGATGCTCCTGATACTAACACACCCTCTTCTAATAGCTGTTAAATATTTTGTGCATATGTTGCCTCTACCATTTTTTTGATCAAGACGAGGTACTTATCAGGTTGTAAATTTGTTGGATCGGGTAGAAGAAATTATTGGTTGGTTGTATCGTTTTGCAAGTATCAACAATAAAAAGATTCAAACAATGTGCCGCACAGTGTGTAAAAAAGACAAATGCATTGATAGTCTAAGCCTTAGCTTATAGACCATTTCACCTCGAACGCTAGCAGTTGTCGATGCGTGGGAAACGTGTACGTGACGCTTCTAGGAACTGTTTTCAATAGTCCGATGTCGTTAGTATCATAATGTATAGAAATTTTGTAGATTTTTAAAGCCCAGGAACACATTTAAGGGTTAAACTTAATGATCGTCAAAATATTTCCATTAACTTGTAGATGATTTAACTTAGCTAGCAATGAGCATACTCTAACAACATTAAAAGAAGAATTTTACTGCTCAATTCATCATCTGTGTATGATTATTCCTGGAACCTAAAAAAACAAATTGTCTAATTTCTGTCCCTTAAACACAGAATACTGAATTTCATACTTGGATATTACACTAAATAAACAAAACAAACAAAAACTGAAATTAGAGTAATGAAGATGAATGAATGATATTATTTATTTATCTGATTTAATAATAATGGTACATAGAATGGATGTGAATATATACAAAATTTGCACATCTAAGATGTTTATCGCACGAAATCTTTGTAAACATGATAATTGGTGCAATTTTGTATCAAAATCTACACTACAAATAACATAAGCACAAGACAATAATCATGCAATATTTTAATAAAAAAATAATAATAATCGTGGTGAGCTTAACATAAATTTGTATGAAAAAAATGTGTAATAGCAAACAGGAGGTGAGCATAATAAGACATGTTATTACACAGAGTGAATTGTTGTAAACTAATTACTTTGAATCTAATGTGCGAACAAATCATACAGACATAGAAAAAAAAAATGCGAATAAGATAAAATTTATCTTTTTTTCGTAAAGAATAAGTAATATAAACAGAATTACGCGATATGTTTAATTTATTGCATATAAAACTCGAAATTTCACAATAATTCATGATTGATATGAGAATTGTTTGTTCAAATAAACGATGATCGGTGATTCTCAAAAAAATGTCTTTATATGGAATAAAAAATAAAACATTAATAAATATTAACATTGATTGTGCAAAAATTGCTGATTTAACTGCAATTTTGTTGCAAACCCAGAAATATTTACGAAGAGTAATAAATTTTGACTGTGCAAAGGCCGTTTTAACGCGATTTTCTTTATCAATCAACTTGGATCTTCATTAAAAAATTATTCAGACTGTGCCACTCATTATACTTTTAAAAAATTTTGATTTTTTTTTTTTTGAAAAATGATGTCGAAGTCAAGTTTATCAGATAAAATTGAAAAAAAAAACGTTTAAATTCACTGCTCAAATAATTATAATCTTTATGGGAAAATAATTGTAATAACAATAAAAAAGTCTTTTTTTTGGCACTAGTTTCATATCAAATCAAACTTCAAAAAAAAAAATACACTTTTGAAATAATAATCAGGGGTTAATACACATATAATTATTATTTATATCTGACTTCTATTTTTATTTAAAAAAAAAAACATGAGTAGAGTATTCAAATAGTAATAAGTGTAAAAAAAATAAAACACAAATTATTGTGTCACTTCAAACAGTCATTTATCGAAAAGAAATAAAACTTACTTAAAAAAAAATGAAATGGCAATGACTTCATTAAATATAATTTTTTTTGTGGTTATTTTTACGGGAAATGATAAACCACTACATTAATGATGCAACTGTAATAATAGTAACAAATTGTAGTCCATCACTTATGGATAGACAATTTTTTGTTTTATTTTTGTGATGATGATTGATTTATGAACGATTAATGGTCATTTCGTGACACTGAAAATAACTTGTCTGGATCAATTATTTATATTTGATGTGGTAGATCTACAATTATTTGTATTTTGAAAAGAATTTTTTCGATGTATTGAAGGTTCTTAGTCAATTGATTTTTGTATGAGATAGAATCAGATCAGGAAGATGATTGTATTGAGGATACTGAGATATGAGTTAAGATTAATTGATGCTTTACGTCTACGATGAGATATTATGAATGAGCTATTAAATTTAATGGGTTTTAAGAGTTGCTGAATTGAAAGGGGGATGTAAAATGATTTTAATTAATAATAGGTTTGGATATTGAATCTAACATCAGATTCTTGAAGAATTACCTACTCTCAAAATTAGGATTTCATGTTTAAGTTCTAAAGCATTTTGGCCAACTACCCATATTTAAGTTATTATTAAGAGATTATGAATATTCAATAATGAGAGAATCTGGAACAAAAAATAATAATAAATCCCATTAGTTTCCTGCGTAATATGCTTTCACACTAGTCCCAGTAGTCTTACTAGTGTCTCACTGGTTTTGGGTTGAGACTGTATTGAAGAAGTTTTATCGTTCAGGCTTCAAACAGCCTCGAAATTAAATTGAAAGTTTTATTCTTGACATATACAGATGTTTAAAACGTTCCTACTATTAGTGGGTTGTTGCAAACCTTCGCCAGAAAATGAATGAAGAGATTTTCCATAACACTGAATTTTCTTGGTGCTCAAATGTTTAATATTTGAATATTTAAAACTCGCATTTAATCAGAACCTTTTTAAAACACTGCACCAATTTTAACCAATCAATAGCAAATTCATTAAAAACGAAAGGATTCTATCAAACAACATTCATGTTTAGATTTCAACCTACTCACTTTTCAATGTATCCAACATTGAATATCAACGATCAGTCACTCAAGTACAGTTTGAAAAACAATAGCTTAACAGTGTTCATTCATCAAATCTTCCTCAACAAAAGTCTATGAAAAAAAACGAAACGTTACCTCGTCTCTATGCATTCTTCAATTAATATCATGATACCACACATAAAACATACATTTAGTCACACATTTCCGATGTTGTTCATGCACGTGTATCAAACAATTATGTAGCTACTAACTGTAAAGTTAGTTTTTGTGAATGGTTAAGGTTGAAATGAATAGACACTCAAAAATCAAACACTTTCGGTTTTGTTTCTGAAAAAAAAATGGATATTCATCAAAACTGATCTTGTTCGTTGTGTATCGTATAAAATTTTTGATCTTTTGTACTTTTTTTTATGGAAACACACGCAGATGAATTCAAATCGGAATAAAAATGTGTATTTTGATTTTATTTGCTATTTTTTTATTATTATTATTAAACTGATCACATACAACTAACATTTCGTATAAAAGCTTGTACAAATTTTGAATTTGCATCATTCAAGTTTGGAACTTTAGTTCGTTTACTTTAATTCCAAAAGTATTTTGTCCGATATCAATTATAAAATTTATTTTTTTTTCTGGTGAGATAATTTTCCTTATAATTATTTTAAATTAAAACAAAGTAATAATAATATGAATAAATGTTTAATAATAATCTGTGCCTAAAAATATCAAACTCAATTAAATTTACATTAAAGTTAAAAGGACATTAAAAAAGGATTTATAATAAATTATAATTAATTCAAAGTGATTTTGATTAAAATTGAAGAGCTTACCAAGTGGAAATTTAAAATAATTTTAAAATGATGAATAATAATCCTATTCATGTGCCTAAATGTGTTTTGTGAAAATATGAAATTGAAGTATTTAATTTAATTTAATTATTAAAAATAAAATACAAAAGACTGTTTTTCATTGTTTTGAAAAATTAATTAATTGAAAATATTTTTTTTTTTATAAATTACTTTTCAAATGTATAATTAACAGGGAAAGTTCATATTTATTTTTAGTTTTTTTTTATAAATGAAAAGGGTTCATATTTTATTTATAAATTTAATATGAAAAACATTGAAAGATAATAAGAGAGCATAATAATAGTTAACAATGTGAAAACAATTAAAATACAAGTCATCATTTTTATTACTTTTTATGAAATTACAGAGAATTAAAAATACAGACAATTATTTATTAGACAGATTTTTTATGATTAAATAAAAGAAAGAATCACTGTCTTTTGTTTACAATTTTTAATGAAATTGATTATAAGATAACTTTATTTTATTTCACATTACCATTGCCAAAAATACAGAAATTTTAAGGCAAATTTAGTAGACTTGTAATAAACTAATAATTGCAAGTACTGTAGTGTGAATCTCCTTTTCTTTTAAATAGCTTTTCAGGACTTTTCACGTCCAATAATCATGATCGAACATATAAAACCACATTTTTCAGAATTTTTTCTAGGAATATTTATCACATGGCGACAAAAACTCCATCATAAAATAAAAAGCTCTTCTTTCGGGTGAATATCTCAAAAAACTATCAGAGTGCTTAAATTTAAGAAAGCGTCTGATCAAAATTCTGTGGATAATTGCTTGAGTTGGTCTAAAAACTTCTGTGCACTATCAATGTGCCATTCGAACTTCAGACTCAGGCTTTACCCTTCCACATATGAAAATGTCATACCTCTGAGAAATTGAATAAATAATTACCAAATATATTGATATCATAATACCCAAAAATTTAAATATGTTCTATAGTATAATGGTCAGTACATTCAACTTTGAATCCTTGGCAATCATAAAAGTCCTATTTGATTTAATACAGTAACCTAAAAAGAAAAAAAAAACAGTTTAAATCGTTAAAAGAATTCTATTTAAAAATTTAGTGCATTAATATTTTTAATCTAAAATCATCATGATTATTAAAAAAAAAAACATATTCCTACGCTAAAATACAATGTTGCAAAATTGTATGGGAAATGTATTTTATTTTACACACATTTTTAAAGTAGAAAAATAATTTATACAAAAAATGAAAAGAATTAAATTAATATTGCTGATACAGGTCTAACATTTGTGACTCATATATGCATTTTAAAATAATAATAAAAAGAAGTTGTGTCTCACATAATAATAACAAATTATCATATAAAAAAAATATACAAATAATGTTAATATTCAAACTTTAAATTATGTGCAATTGCATAAAAATAACATATTCGCGTAATATTGCATAAGATTTTGTCATTTAATTTTTTTTTCTTCTATTTTTATTTTAATTATTATATTATAAAACAATTATAATAAAAATAATAATAATAATTAAAATTTATATAAGTAAATAAACTTTTATTCTTTTGTTATAACATCATTACCAGAAGGTCTTTAATAGTTAATGAATTTTCGAGAGGGAAAATAACCCTCTATGGAAAATAATTAGTTTTTTTTATTATAAATATTATTATACATTTAATTACATTGATTATTTCAATTTCATATTAAATATTTTTTTAAATAATAATGAAAAAAAAACACAATTAAAATATAAAAAAAACCCAGTACAATGCAAAATTTTGATGGTATAATTAAGAACCGCGAATTAAGAAGTGAATCTTTTTATATTAAACAAAAAAAAATACAAAATTACCATTGTCTTACCGGATAATTTTCAAAAAAGGTTATTTTATTATATTTTATTTGTGAGAAAAGTCACAATAGCGACAGAAAAAAAATGAGAGTAATTAACTCACGTTGCAATTAATCACACACACACATTCACATAATATCTAATTATTATTATTATTATTGTTACACAATGTAAATCGATCAATAAATCCATTTTATATGAATATAAAAATAGACTTGTAACAAATCCATGACCATGATCAATACAATAAAAGTTCTGTTTGGGTCAGTGTAGAAATGTATAGAAAAAGAGAATAAAAGACACAAAATAAGTTACGATGGGAAATTTTTCACATGTGACCGTGACTTGGTAATAAGTTTAAATGTGTTTTTTTTATTTTTATTGTTATTTTATTGAAAGTCTCCTATTTTATTTTATTTTTAGTATTATTTGGGTAATTTTTGGTCATGCACTCAAGTCAAGTTTTAGGCTGATTGTGCATATCTGGTCATCCTAATAATTTGAACCTTTTTCTTCAAAAAAATCATTGAAGGAGTTGAATTCAAAGTTAAATTTATTATCAAATCTCCTTAAGAATTTAAATTAATCAAGTTACTCAAAATTTAATTGAAACAAAAAACTTTCAAACTTAAAAAAATCAAAAGTTGTTACATCAAGAACCAACTTATATTAAGCCACTTAAAAAGTTTTTTCGTTTAATTTTATAAACAGAAAATGATAAAATTCAAAAAGTACCTTATTCTTCTATTATTTCACTGAAAATTCTTTTCACGAGAAAACAAAAGAAAAATATAAAATAAAGTAGATTATAAATTTCACTTTTTTACAAGTGCTATTATTTTTTTTTTGTGTAACATAACTTTAAAAACTTTTATTTTAATATAAAAATTGTATAAAACAAGGAAGGAAGAAAATGTAACTTTGTAAAAATAAATGTTGGAATATGCGACAAAAATTTCAATGAAACACAGTAAAACGTCATAGAATTATGTAGTGTGTATTATGAGAATTATTTCATTTCATAATACATTGTTTGAGCATCACAGTGTTAAAAGACCATTAATTCTGTAAACGAGTGATTTATCAAATAAATTTACTTTAAAATGACTTTAAGACAAGTGGTGAAATTAAATAAAATTACATTTTTTTTATTTTTGAGTTAAAATAAAAATTATATGAAATTAAAGACAGATCAAAGAAATGTCAAAGTATTACATCATATTATTTTTACAAAATTGAGATGTTAAAATAAAAATCAGTCAAGCAAATCAGCCTCAAGATAAGATCCCATTAGTGTTTTATGTGGTTTTTATGTAAAATTTTATTTGTGTCAATTCTTTTGTAATAATTTGGATTAAAGATTAAAATATATAAATTTTTTCTCAAGCAAGATGATAAATCTAGAACACCTGTCAATAAAACCACATTTTATTGCTTCACAAAACACTAAAAGAATGAATTCAAATCAAATTTTAAAAGATCTGAACAAATTTGAATAAAAATGTTCTGTTTTTTAATATTTTTAATTTGTTGTTTAGATTTAGTTTGATATGATGAGTGATTATCATTAAAGTCATTAAAGAGTCCGGAAGAATTTTAATAATTGTTTGATTTAAATGGATTATTTTTATTGGATTTTGTTTCAATTTTTCAAACTCAATTTCAAACCAGAAACGAACGTTAAATTAACAGATCATGATCTCTTAACACTGAGCTCGCTAGGATGAGCCTCAGGAAAGGTCACCGAGTGTAAGTGTGTTCACCCAAGTGGGAAGTTACATGAAAATGGAGCTTTAGTAATGATTTAAAATTAACTGTAAAAAGGAATATTCTTCAGAATTCTAAATTCTTGAAAACCTTATTTGCACTCCTGCATCATCTTTAAAAATGTATTTGAGGTTGGAAAGCAAGTCATTTTTGATTATCTCATTCGGATATTTCAGACAATTGTGCTTCATTTTGAGCCCAACATCACATTTTTTCAGGAAAGAAATATTACTTCAGACTTACAAGCTCATGTCATCACTCTGACCTATCCTTATGCTCTATGATTCAAAGTGTTGCATTTCAATGGTACTTCAAGTCTTAAACCTCAACTCACAATTGAATGATGGTGATATTAAATCATAACTAGGACGGTAACTCGGAATCAATATGCTCATGCCCCATATTAGAGTTCACCTAAAATTCAATTAAATTAAATCAAATAAAAAAATTCTTCAAATCATAAAAACTTACCATTGAACAAACAGGTTTCATCTTGTAATCATCATAAATTAGCATAAAAAATCGAAAGTTATTTACAAAAATTCATGTAAGAATCACATTTTTAATGTAACCCAAATAGTTAATTCTTACAAATTTTAATTTATTCATTGAATTCTTATTTGTTTAGAATATTATGTAAAAAAAAAACAAAATTGACAGGTTTTTTCTGCATAATTTGTTTGTTATAATAAAATTTAGTTTTTTCATTTTTTTTATATTGGATAAAAATTTATAATGATATAATTGAATTTCACAAGCTCAATTAACGTGAAATGATGAGTAAAAGACACTTAAAACAATAGTTAATTGAATTAAAACAAGACTAGACAGCATGTCTCTCAAGATTTTCAATGAATTTTTAATGAAATTCAATTTAAAAAAGAAAAGAAATGTAATTATTCTCGGATTCTCTTTCATCGCGTTATTCATGCACAATAAATGTGATTATTTTATTTTTTGCTTTTCTTGCTTAACATGAAAGAAATTTGTGTTAAAGTTCAAATTTGAATACTTAAAAAAAAAGGTATTGCATGAATGTTTAAATTAAATGCTTCATTTGACCTTATTACCTTTACATTATAACAATTGTTATAGGATTATACTTACATCATATGTGTGAATGCCCATCAGCTGTAATTTTTATAAAATTTTATTTATGCTGAAATTATTATGTTTTGATGCAATAACAATGAAACGATGACCAGATTGATGTTCAAATGACTCAGTTTGGACAAATTGACCTGAAATACAAGCATTTTGTCAACAGATCAATAAATATTATTCAATATTTTATTTGTAATTCATATCTCATTGTGAATTACTTCAGTACTGCAATTTATATTTGATTAACATTGATATGCCTTGAATGCATGAATGAATGAAACGTGCCGCATTGGTTTTTTTTCTTTCAACAAGCCAGTTGTTTGAACTTTATGTGTCGTGTATTTAATTTGTTTTGTTTTATTTTGTCTTGTACTCGTATTTGTGTGAATTTTTTTGTTGTTTTAAATGAAACTTGTCTTCCGTGTAGAAGTAGCAATGATGATTTTATTATTTTTATTACTATTATGCTGTTGTTTACTTTTGTAATGACATAACAGTTAAATACATGCGATTATGATCTCTAAAATAAGTGTGACTTGTCTGCATTCTCAACCTCAATATGAAAAAATTATTTAAATTTAACATATTTTTTTCTTATTTTATTTTATTTTCAGACTTTTAATACAAATTCAACTGTTCAGGATGCACGTCTTTAAATGTGGCATCCTTGTTTTGCTTGTAGCTGGGATTTCGTTTGGCGCAACTGTAACTAAACGTGAAGCACCTTTGCCTAGTGGTGGATATTTACCGCCAGCAACTTCATATGGCGTGCCTGATTTAAGTACCAATTTTGTAAGCCCACCAAGTTCTAGTTATAATTCTCCAAGTGCTCAAGCACCATCATCCTCATATGGAGCCCCTTCTCAAAGTCAAGGTGGGTATAGTGATGCTTCACACTCATCAAATGGAAATGGATTAGGAGGTGGAAATTATCCATCGGCTCCAAGTTCAAGTTACGGTGCCCCAAGTAGCTCAGCATCAGCTGGTGGTTATCCTTCAGCTCCAAGCTCAAGTTATGGTGCCCCTTCAAATGGAGGACAAAGTAACGGATACTCTTCACAAGCATCACAATCCAATGGAAATGGTTTTTCACAAGCTTCTGCTGGATTTTCATCAGGTGGCTCAAATGGTTATTCAAGCTCAAGACCATCAAGTTCATACGGTGCTCCATCAAATGGCGGAGGTTCAAATGGTTATGCTTCACAATCACCACCATCTTCAAGTTATGGTGCCCCATCAGCATCTGCCGGTAATGGTTTTGCAGGAGCTTCACACTCATCTGGATCAAATGGTTTTTCTTCAGGTGGATCAAATGGCTATTCTAGCTCAAGACCATCAAGTTCTTATGGAGCACCATCAGTAGGTGGAGGTCAAAATGGGTAAATGAATTTCAATTCTACTATTTTCTGAGAAAATCCTTATAAATTTAATCTTCATAGTTATTCTTCTGCACCTGCACCACCATCATCTTCTTATGGAACACCAAGTTTCGGAGGACAAAGTAACGGATTTGCATCTCAATCATCCCATTCTAATGGAAATGGACACTCAAGTGGAGGTTTCTCAAACGGAGGAAGGTAGGTTTCATAACACGTAGAAATTTAAAGATAATTAATCATTTGTTTTTTAGTTACTCAAATGGAGCTTCTGCTGCCCGACCAGTCTCAAGTCAATATGGCCCACCAAACCAAAATCAAAACGGAGGAGGTGAATAAAGAAATGACTGACTTACTTATTTCATTTTAACAAAATCTTAACATTTTTAAACAGTTCAAAGATTCTTAAGAATATGTATGTAGTGTTATAGTAAAACTAAAATAACTAACAATTATTTAATGGAAAATGGTTTGAGAATTACATTTATTTTCATACAATATTAAGAATATAATTCTAATATTTCTTTTCTTTATTTTATCCTAGGTTATTCAAACGGACCAGCCCCAAGACCAAGCTCAAGCTATGGTGCTCCTTCTCAAGGTAACGGAGGATATTCTAACGGTGGTGCTTCACGTCCAAGCTCAAGCTACGGTGCTCCATCACAAGGTAATGGAAATGGCGGATATTCAAATGGTGGTGCTTCTCGTCCAAGCTCAAGCTACGGTGCTCCTTCACAAGGTAATGGAAATGGAGGTTATTCAAATGGACCAGCTGCTAGACCAAGTTCAAGCTATGGAGCTCCTTCTCAAGGTAACGGAAATGGAGGATATTCAAATGGTGGTGCATCTCGTCCAAGCTCAAGCTATGGGGCTCCTGCTCAAGGAAACGGAGGATACTCAAATGGTGGTGCTTCTCGTCCAAGCTCAAGTTATGGAGCTCCTTCTCAAGGAAACGGAGGATATTCAAATGGTGGTGCTTCTCGTCCAAGTTCAAGCTATGGAGCTCCTTCTCAAGGAAACGGAAATGGAGGATATTCAAACGGTGGTGCATCCAGACCAAGCTCAAGCTATGGAGCTCCTTCTCAAGGAAACGGAGGATATTCTAATGGTGGTGCTTCCCGTCCAAGCTCAAGCTATGGAGCTCCTTCCCAAGGTAACGGAAACGGAGGATATTCAAATGGTGGCGCTTCACGACCAAGCTCAAGCTATGGAGCTCCTTCACAAGGTAACGGAAATGGAGGATATTCAAATGGTGGCGCTTCACGACCAAGCTCAAGCTATGGGGCTCCATCTCAAGGAAACGGAGGTTACTCAAATGGTGGTGCCTCTCGTCCAAGCTCTAGCTATGGTGCTCCATCTCAAACAAGTTTCGCATCTCAAAGTTCCCATTCTAGCAATGGCTTTGGAAGCAGCTCCTCTTTTGCCAGTCAAAGCTCGGGTGGTTCAGCCGGATATCCATCTTCTTCGGGTGGTCGTCCAGCAGTTCCTGAAACAATTCCACAAAAGTATGACTCAAATGGTGGATACACCTTCTAAACCCATTCATTACAACAACATTTAATCAGATAAAATATTGTGTCCTGTTTTTTTAATACTTTTGTAAATTTAATTAACTATGAATAAGTGACACGTAGCATATATTTAAATTATTTCCATTACGTTCGTTCATTATCAACATACAAAAAAAAACTCTCTTAAAGCACTTTCATTTATATTAAGAATAATGATATAAAAATTAAATCACATTAAGTGCGAAACAACGTAATAGCCATACTTTATTATGTATTAAAATGTAAGAAGAAAGAAATAAATATTTTATAATAATAATTTTTAATAAGAAAAAATTTTAATTTGTAATTTCTTTATCTTCTCGAACCTATTCTTAATATTGTAAATTTTATTCAAATCTGGCAGAGTGAGTCGGAATTTTTTTTGAGGAAAATTAAAATACCAATTAAAAAATAATAATATTGTCTTGGGCAAGGAAGGGAAATGTAGCACTGGGCTATGACAACTCTTTGATCGTTCAAACAAATGAAAACATTTTCAGGTTTTTATTTTCTAACATATTCATTAGAGATATATGTTAAATTTTATTTTTCATTCATTTGTATAGTTTTTTTCCTTCATAACTTCTTTCAGCAATTATAATTTATATATATATTCTTTGTCTTTTCTCATATTTTGAACAACAATAACTCTATAATATAGAATAGATATTTGTATATATTTTTTTTATTATATTTAATAGGTATATTTTATTTAATATTATATGATATGTATAATTTTCCATTTCATTTATTTTTCCTTTTTTGTTGTTATTTTTTTCGTCTTATATTTCTAATATATTGATCTACTTTTTTTAGTATGATATGTATTCTAATGGTTTTTATACAGCTCTCTTTCTCTTATTTATCTTATTCAATGGTTATCATCGCTACGTGTACTTTTTTATTATGTATTTTTTCCACTTAATTCATTTTTTATTATTATTATTTTTTTTATTTGTGAATCTTTTAGATCCATTTTTTTACTTGTATCATTTTTAATATAAAATCCTCTATAATGTTTTATTTTTAGATAACTAATTTATTATGAATAACGATTTTCGTGAAATTTTCTTTGAACATACTTTTAAAACAACAATATGACGTTGAGATTATTTTCCATTTATGAGAGCTTTCATGATGCGGGGTAGGAGATAAATCTTTTATTTTTCTGTTATTACAAATAAGTAACAAGTTTTGAATTTTAATTTAACTGAATATTCATTCTTTTCTTTTTCAAATTCATCTACATCACCAGTATTAACTTTTCATTATTTTCACTCATTTCATTTCATTCAAATCAATTCACTTTCTGTTGAATCAACATAATTATAATTTTTTTTTTTCTTAATAGATAGATAACAACAATTTGATATTTTTTTCTACATATATTTGTATATAGGAATTTTTAAGCACTTTTTCAATAATTAGAATCTACATAAAGTTAAAAGTTCATTTTTTGTATGTATTCATAGAACTATAACAAACATTTAAGTAACTTTTTATTTCCATTCAGATTTAATGTTTAAAATATGAATTGTTTGATTCAAAAATAATAACTAATAGATAGTAAGAAAATCAATGATGATATTTTCATATTTTAGGACTACGCGATAGATTTTAAGGTTTCTGAATTCTTACACATTACCACATACCATGACATTAATTTTGATCAAAAGTTTAATCACAACAAAATTTATCGTCCAATCTGCGAGTCTAAAAATGTGCTTGAGTCTGTCTTCGGCACAAAATTAACATACAGAACCACCACACACAAAATTCGAACAAGTTAAAATATTTTGGGATTTTCTAACCGAAAAATTTAATGGTAGATGTACAATTTTATTCTACATGAGATATTTATACACGAATCCATGGATTAAAGCAATTTTCAAGCGTTATTTTTCTTATTTTCTTTAAAAAAATACATAGGGTTAAGGGCGGAACCAAAAGGCGCTGAAAGTAAGGGAAAAACGCTACCGCTATAGGTATAATTTAAGTCATCCTTTTTCCGAATATCATATGAATTAAAATTTCACGTATGTGTGTTTCTGTATGGACTTTTATGAGACTTATATGTATCTTTATTTGTCCCAAAATTATGTCTTAAGAATTTATATAGACGGATATACGTCATAAGAGCCTAAAATAAAACCGTTTTTCCAAATCGACAAGAAATGTGTGATTTAATCTTAAAATAAATGATTCCAATTTCAGAATAAAAAAATTTATTATCATCTACAACAACGAAAATTCTATCGCGTACCTCTAAAATATAAATTAAACATCATTCTTCATTAATTTTTATATACCAACACCATCTGGAAGGACATCAATTGTTTTTTTTCAACAAATTTAATTGAATTACCAATTTTACCAATGATTAATCTATTTTTCTTAAAATTCATTTAAACTCTATCATCCAGTCATTTTTTGTTTAAATATTGTTTAATTTTATCTTTTTAATTTTTTCATATATCAGAAGAGAATTTTTTCCAAAATTATGCATTTTATCGAGACACTAATAATTTCTAGTCAGTTCACTATTATGATGTATTTTTAAGTAAATTTATTATTTTTATGTTATTTTTCTTTATATATTAATACACTGTTTTTTTTATTATTTAATGTTTATTTTTTTTATCATTATTTTAAGCGTTGCATTCATTTTTATTTTATTTAAAATTAAATAAAATGAGTGTAAAATTAGAAAAATATATAAAACTAACGATTTTATTTTAATAAAATATTATTTTTTTTGTGTAATATGAATAAAAATGTAAAATTTTAATAAAATCTATATAATATTTTAATACAATTAATTTAAAAGATGTCTATATTATAAGTAAAATTAATTAAAAATACTGTTTTGCACATAAAATCGATGAAAAGTGTATAATTTTTTTTTATGTTGACTGACATATTAAAGCTATAATTTTATTTTTGTGTGACAATAATTGAGATCATCGACTGTTCCATTGAATTGAATTTCATTGATTGCCATTTTATTGCTGGGATAACTAAATAATTTTTAATACTTTTATAATTCATTTTTTTTCTGTTAGAATTTAAAATTAAAATTATTATTTTTTTTCCACATTTATTATTTTACATTAAATTTGATATGTATTTGTTTGGTTTCAGTTTTGTAATTTTTTTTTCTTGTTTCTTAAACACTAAATATATTGCAAGTCTCTACATTTAGATTAATTTTTATGATATGTTTAATTGTTTCATCAACCGTTAGATAGATTTTTCCATTAGTTTTTTCCACATTATAATTATTTTAATTTATAAATTTATGTATTTTTTTTTTGTAACATTAATATCAACAATTTAACGATATGTATAAGTTAATTTTTTTTATTTTATACTTAATTCTAATTTACACGAGGAATTTTCTCATGTACTCTTATTTTTTAGCATAATGTAATTTTTTGTGTGTTTAAGTGTCTGTGGAAGGAAACCGATAAAATCTTATTATCGATGTAAATTTAGAACGCTGTATGTCCTTGGACACTTGGTGTTCCAATACCCGAAATTCCGAGTGCACCTCCACCTTGTTGGATATGTTTATGAATTTGTTGTCTCGCTTCAGCAACTGGCAAATCGTCATCCGCCTCAAGTGCTGGATTAATTCGACCATTTCGTTCGTCTTTGCCAACCATTGTAGCGGCACCATACATTTTTGCCATTGGAGCACCGGATAATGTCATCTAATTTTTGATTTTGAATGAATTTAGATCAATCATTAATGTAACAAAAAAAACTTACCTGTTCTCCAGCTTCTGATGGTTCACCAACACGTACAACATCTTCGGGTATATTGACAACACACCTAAAGTAATCGTAATTTGGTGGAATGCGACCAGTCTCAAATAGGAATCTGAAATCGAAAATAATTTCCGATTAAATATTAATCGATTTAAATTAATATATTTTCTTACTTGGAAAGCCAAGACACAAAGATTAATGTTAAGAGACTCATAACCATCGCCATTGTCCTAAATGGGAATAATTGACGTTCATTTTCATAGTCATACAATGGGAAATGGATCAGAGCAGGCAAACCTAACAGTGGCTCACCACCCGATAATCGAATAAACAAGGCAACCAAATACGCCGATAAACTTCCATATGTATTACAAAAGTTTTTGAAATGTACCACCATGAGAAGCTTTTAACAAAAAATAATATTACTTAAGTTGACATGCACATTTTATAGTTAAATTTTGATAAATTACCTGTGGGAATAGAATTACATACACCAAGTCTGAACACATTGACCATAAACCATAGATAGATGGGATAGTTAATGCCATAATTGTAGCAAGAATACCCACAACTATAATTCCAACTCTCATCACCCAAATAATCTCCATTTCAGAAGCCCGTATACGGAATATAAGTTTGTAAACGTTTCGTGCAAACATTGATGCAGCTGATAATACTGATGAATCGGCTGATGACATGACAGCTATAAAAAATAAAAACAAAAAATGGATTTGCGTCATTTAAAAGAAGCTTTAAATGAAATTTACCAGCTGAAACAGCTCCCAATCCAAAGAATGACACAAAATCGGGTGTTAAATATTGTAACACCATCGGAAGTATCATGCTCGTTTCTTGAACTGTTAAAGGCCAAGGTCCTTTGTAGTCAGTTTCATTCCATGCTGAAATCAAACAAAAAATCATTAGAAAAAAGAAAATATTACAAGGATATTGAAATGAAACAGGTAAATAAACATTGAATTGACAGAAAATCAATAACAATTTTAACCGCATTAAAAATTTAGTGCCTATTCATATTGTGTTGTATTTATTTTTATATACAAGGAAATTGAATAATATTTTGTCTGATTAATCAGCAATGAAATAAGAATTTCATGGAATTAACTTACGTGTCGCTTTAGCAATAGCTCCTATTAGTACCGGTGGGATAGCCATTATAATACAGCCAAATGCAGCTACATATGATAAAACTTGTGCTCGTCCAGCAGTCTTACTGGATAATACTCTTTGGAAATAGACTTGCCATGGAATGCCACCAAATACAAGGAGCAAACCATAGTCCATATAAAACCACTTTTCCTTCGGATCAATTTCACCAATCCAATCCACCTCCATACTTGATAAACTCTGTACGTGTTCATTCATCCATGCAAATGGAATACACATCCACAATCCAATGAAAATGCAACCCAATTGAATGACATCTGTGTAAGCAACAGCATACAATCCACCAAATAAGGTGTAAAAGACGGCAATGCATGATGACAATATGACAGATGTTCTGTGATCCATGTCAATGATTACGGATAACGTTGCACCTAGAGCAGCCAAAATTCCGGCTGCCCAAAACACCTCACCACACAAAGCTGGCAAGAAGAGTAACCCACCCATGCGCTCACCGAAGCTGTCTTGTAACGGATCTAACATGGTTATATAGCCTTGTTTGCGCATTGGATTCGCAAAAAATATGCCACCAAATACGAGACTTAATGCATACCCAAAGGGGGCTTGACACCATACTAGACCCGTGGTGTAAATAGCTTCGGCAGTGCCATTAATGTAGCCGCCACCAACCCATGTTGCTGTTAAAAATAAATTTACTTACATTTCACATTTTTTCAAATCAAAATCTAAACAAAATTACCTGTCATAGTAAAAATTCCGACAAACAATCCAATATTTCTTCCAGCCAACATCACTTCCTCCTCCGAATCATTACCAGCTTCTTTCTTCCTTCCAGCCCAGATTCCAACACCCAAAATAAGGAGATAAACTGTAAAATAAACACATAAAGAAAAGATGCATTATGCAAAATGTTACTTTACACCCCCAGGTAAATGTCACCACATATCAATTTCAAGGCGACACAACGTTCAAGGCTTATCATAGCATGTTAAATGAACTCAAGTGTGTAAAAAGAACAATTCAATGTAATGAAATGAACATGTTCATAAAATGAAATATAAAAAATTACACACGTATCGGAAAATTACATTGAAAAATTTATGTACTTACACAAAACAATGCTAACAACTCCCGCTATGTTAATCATTTTTCCAACAGTTTTTTTTTCTTTTCGTTCTTTTATATGATTATAATGCTGAAAGTAAAAAAAAATGAAAGAATTATTAATAAATTAACGAAGAAAATGTCAATCGATATAGCATGATAAAGTCATTACATGGATTGATTTGTCAAGATAATTCATTCAAATTATATTTCAAGTGATCAATTAAAGCTGATTTCATCAAAATAAAAAAAAGAATTTCATAAAATTAAACAAAAATCAAAGCATGTCAATCTCAATTAAATTAAAAGTTTGTATCGTAATTTATTGAAGTTGATAACAGCTTTTCGGTGTTTCCACGAAAAAATATTAGGAAGGAATTTCAAAACAAATTCATGGATTTCTTGTTTTCTTAAAGAAATTATCAATTTATTATCAAATTCTTATTTATTAAATTATTACTTTGATAAGATTTCTTTAACATCACGTTCGAACAGAGTAAGGTTGTGCAATCAAATTATGATTTATTTTTCTTTTAATGCAATCTGACAATGAAAACAAGGAAAATTCGTGAAAGTTTTTTGTGTTATATGAATGTATGGGCTAAGAGGACGATATAATTTGTGAAACGTGCTCATTTTTTTTTGTATTATTTTATGGGTTTTGTATTCTCATTTGTCCTTTTAAATAAGGAATTAATTTTGGTAAGTAATGATGGTCAGTGAAATAAGAAAATAAAATTGTTTATGTTTATTGATGTGACCTTGAAATTGAGGGTACTTTAAAAGGCGTCTTCTGGACAAGAAAAAATAATTAAAAGTAAAGTAGAGGCTCTTGACAAGAAACGGTAAAAAAATTCCTAGTAAGGAGTTTAAATTTCATCTAAAAAACAATGGAAGGACTCTTTGGATAATTTGAAGATGTCTCTTCTAAAAATTTGATATCCAACCCACGCCTATGGCTGTTTTTCCTTTTTTTTTTAAAACCATATATTTTTTAAGGTTTATTTTGAAAACCAGATCAATAGAGATGTAATTTAATTATAATACTCTCAAAAATATCTGTTAATAATCAGATAAGAATAACCGTAGATAAAAAAATATTAATATAAGCTCAAATAATTTTTTTGGTGTTTTTCTTTAAAAAATTTATTATTTACAGATGGTTTAGCCGGCGTCACTCAAACAGTTTGTTACTCTAAAGCAGACTACCAAAATTTCAGAAAGGTCCATCGGTAGTAAGTCTATATTGAATTTGTGTCAAATAGAACAACTCAACAAGAATAACTTTAATTAATAGGTTTTAGGACTAAGCTCAAGAATTGTGATACAGCGCTTAAAATTTTGAAGTAAATAAATGCACTTTATTAAACCGTCCAATAGTAATGTTAATTTTGACTCATTTTCACATTAAAATGTGTGAAATCTTCTTTGTGTCTTAAATATTTCTTGTAATTAAAAATGTGGGAGGATCCAATTTGAGTACGAATAAATTAAAATGATATTAATTAATTTATTTGCCTATGGCTTAGAGCTTCTTTTGTTTTGAATAAATTATTTCATTAAATTAAATTCAAAACACTTGACTTATAAAATTATTTTGAGCCTTAATAAAGGAAATTTTCTCTTGAGCTTGAAAGTGAACAGAAATGCGGATTTTTTGATTGCATGTGGGCTTGATCATCCTTTTAATACATAACCAAAAATATTTTACTCAAAAAAGTACCCAAAACTGAAGTTCAAGGGTCAATTTTGATACAATTGAATAAAATATGATAAATTTATAAAGAAAACTTTGTTCAATTCATATTATTATTACTCTTAATAATACACAAAGACACAAAAACACACGGAAAATAAATTTTCATGTTCTGTAAATGTTTTTATTATAAAATAATGATACTTGAAAAGACCTTTTCTTAACAATACAAAAATGACAAAAGCATTTCTCTATTGTCCTTCTCATGTTTTATTAATATCAGTAAATTTTCATTCTTTCTTTTATTATTCAAAAGCCATGTCATATAAATGACACCCATTTAAGCTTCATCAATAGTTATGAGTGTTACAATTCAAAAAAATTGATTGATATTCATCATTATCAATGAAATTTATTTTTTAAATAAAATGTAAAAAGCATTGAGATGAACATAGAAATGTTGTCGATAAGAAAAGTGACAGTAAAAATTATCGATAAATATGAAAAAAAATTACCTTCATGAAAATATTGATTAATGTCTAAGTAATTTAGGTTAAATTTGTCATTTGTGATATTTGATGACGATTTTTGAACCTCATTAAATAATTATTTTAAAGGAGCAACTTTTATGAATTAATTTTTCAGAGCATGTATTTTCCATTACAAGTAAAAACAATCATGGATTAACGAAGGTCCTAATTTTCATTTTGAACAGAAAAACGATAAATCTTACTTGAATCCCAAGTGGTATGGATATAAATTTTCTTATATGTTAATAAAAATTAAATTAAAGACAGATTTTCAAGAGATTTACATAAAATTATTAAATCCAAACTTAAATTTTGAGTGTATTTTAATGAAGCACACATGATGTGGGCGTTCATTCAAATAAAACTTTATTTCAGTGAAATTAAATCCTACAACCTTAACCTCGATTAAATCTTAACCTAAGCCAATATCTTTAAATTCAATCATAAAATACAAAATTTTCTCAAATATCATTTAATTACTACATGGCTTCCCCTTCAAAATCAATTCACTTTCCAATAAATAAAATATGATTAGACATTCATTTAATCCAACTCAATTGTTTATTCACCTCACATTTAATTACCTGTTATTTTTAGCAAAACATTTGCATACCGATTTTGGCAAAAGAAATACATATTGAATGGGATATTCCAATGAAAATCAACAAAAAAATATATGTTCTTGTATTTCTTCATATAAAAATAATATTAAGGCAAAATAATATACCAAAAAAAAATGTATAATTTTGTTGATTCTTTTTACCACATGCCATGGCAATATACACGGGAAATGCAAAAGTTGCCGTATTGTTGCCGTAGACGGCAACTTCTTGCCGTAGCACGGCAACTCTACGGCAATTGTACGGCAACATTTTTAATTTTTTTTTTTCATTTATTCATTAACAAAAACATAATTTTATCAAAAAAAATTCAAAAACTCAAAATTTTAAAAATTTTCAAAAAACTTAAAAATTTCAAAAAACTCAAAATTTCAAAATAACTCAAAATTTTCAAAAAACTCAAAAACTTCAAAAAGTCAAAAAACTCAAAATTAGTTTTTTAAAAAACTCATAGTTTTCAAATTTGAATTTTGAAATTTTTTACTTTTTTTGAAATTATGAGGTTTTTGACTTTTCAGAAATTTTTGACTTTTTTGAAATTTTTGACTTTTTTACAAATTTTTGACTTTTTTGAAATTCTTGAGTTTTTTGTAATTTTTGAGTTTTTTGAAATTTTTGAGTTTTTTGAAATTTTTGAGTTTTTTGAAATTTTTGACATTTTTGAAATTTTTAAGTTTTTTGAAAATTTAAAATTTTTGACATTTTTGAAATTTTTAAGTTTTTTGAAAATTTAAAATTTTTGAAATTTTTGAGTTTTTTGAAAATTTTAAGTTTTTTGAAAAAATTATATTGTATAAATGAAAAAAAAAAATAAAAATGTTGCCGTATTTGTTGTCGTACAATTTCCGTAGAGTTGCCGTGCTACGGCAACAAATACGGCAACTTTTGCATTTGCCGTGTACGTGTACAAAAAAGGCGGATTATAGCAATATTTTGTTCATGTTCATTCACCATTTAAAGCAGAATATTATTATTAGTTCATGTATCAAATTGTGCTACAAATGTTTATAAATTATTTCTAAAAATATATATTAGTGTGAAAGACATGAATGGAGTTTTGCTTTGACATTTCTTTTGTGTTTTTATTTTGATTTGTCTGCAAAAAAAAAGAATGACAATAAAATAAAATGAAAATTTGTACCTTGTTACAATTGAATTGAATTGATACAACTTTTGTCTGATAGTAAACTCAGTCACAATTCATTTTACTCTAAGATAGAATGAAGTGAAAATTTCTTTTGTTATCTGATATGATAAGAAAAATAAGAGTAGCACGTGATAAAAAGAATTGTTTTAATGGGATTCAACTTTTATTGTTTGTTTTATGTAAAGGATAAAAAGAATCTTAAGTAAAACTGTCTGGATGATGAATTTTTCAACAAAAAGTTGTATTATGTTTAAATTTCATATTAAATTGACTCAACTTTTGTCTTATTTTCATTTTCGTAACATAACAGTTTTTAAATGGATCCCATCCAAATTTATCCTTAAAATTAATTTTAAAAAAAACTTGAAGTGATCTCTTGTGAATTCCAAACTATTTGTCTAGTCTAATTCAATTACGATTATTTTATTGTTCAATCAAAATTCAAAGTGGTGAAATAATGGGAGAAAAAATGTAAAGTGATTTTTATTTGGAAACGCCACTCAAGTCATGATTTTCGATTTCATTTTTTGACGAAATAACATCAAGTTTACTGAATAAATTATGTTTCAGTGATAATAAATATGAAAGTACTTTTTAGCAATAAAATTACATTGAAATCTGTCTCCTTGAGGAAATCACTCGTGAAAATTTAAACAACTTCTCAAGAAACGTTTTTTGTGAAGTGAAATTAAATTAAAAGAAAAAGAGTAAATTAGCGCTAAAAGAGCAAGTTTATGGTTATCGTGTTTTGAATTTTTCTCTAAACGGTTATAGGAGATTCTCGACCAAGAAAAAAAAAGTTTTCGGGCTACGAAAAAAACTTAACCTAGGCATATCATTTGCGCTCGTTTTGGCGAGACAATCCCGATTTTTGATGGAATGTACCGATTCCCGATTTGTCTTTCATTTGTCCCGATTTTTAACTTTGAAAAATATTATTATCTAGAAAGTCTAAAAACTGACCTTAATTTCACAAATTTTCCTGTAAAATTTTCCAAGTAAAAAATTGTTGATGAGTATACAGATCGATAAAGAATCAAAATATACAGCGTCTTGTATCTGGGTTTTGTGATTTAATACCCCAGAGGGCGCTGAAAGCTGATTTTGTTAGAAAAGAGTTATTAAATTTAACATTACTGTAAGTTCCTATTAACGCTTAAAAGTCATTCATTAGTTTTTTGCATATTTGTTTGGTGGTTAATTTAAATCACCAGGCGTTTCCATTTAAAACCTTTAAATATGTCACACCAGTCGTTTCCATTATGAAACATATTTCTCGTTCACTACTTAAAAATAGATTTTCATATTGTCAAACCTTGAAAATTCATTTATTGACGGATTTCAACAAAATTTTGTAATTTGACCAGACGTCTTCATTTAAAAATTAATATTTGTATGCATTAGAAGGAAATTGGAAAAGATAAAACTAAAATCAATAAAAAATCAAATATTAAAAATAAATTTAATTGAAATTTCTTGATCGAAAATTTACTTTTTTAAATATCAATAAAATTTATAATTTTAAATGTCTCCACAAAACAAAACAAAATCAATACAATTTTATATTTCATATCCTTTGAGAATTTTTTGCTCTTATGAAATTTATTTCAAATATCTTTAAATACAAAATCTCGAAGTATATTTTTACTAGTTACTGAATTGAACATTCTAGGAAAATGTTATTGAACTAAATTTACTTTACTCAAAGTTTTTAATGAAATAAACAGAAAAAAGGGTATTCATTGTAATCAGGAGATTAATTTCAATTAATTCAGAAAAAAATAATGAAATTTTGGTAAATGAAGAAATATTTTCAAAGCAAAGTTTTCAATGGAAAGAAAAAGTATCTTTTGACATTTTATACTTTTTTAAGTTAATTAACATTTTTACTTCATTGCACTATTTTGTTATATTAAGTTTGAGTTTGTCATCCTTTATAAGGAAAAGGATTCACAGAAAAAGGTTACTGTTTTGAACAAGGCTTTAGTCAAATGAGCTCTTTAAAATAATATTCAAAACGTGATTGTGCAGCGCATTTCCATTCATTGTCTTCTAATTTTATAAGTTTGGAAGAAGTTTTGAAGATTTTCGTTATGTTTTAAAGACCATCATTAAATTTTACAGATTTTCGATAAATTTTGTATACAAGCTACCTTAAAAAATTACTGTCAGTTTCTTTCTACTAACTTTACTTAAAGCGCTTAACTAACAATTTTCATATTTTTACCAATAACCAGGCGTTTCCTTCAAATATCGTTTTCAATTTCATTTGAAATTCCTGTTTAACATCAGTCAACATTTACAGATATCCATTTCAAGCTCATTATTATTTCATTAACCTAACCTTCACCTATCACTACATAACTGCAAATTAACATCAATGAAGAACTGACCACTCATGTTAATAATCATCTTTAAATAATCATGTAAATTAATTTAAATGCAATATTTACAAATTACTCAAATCATGTAACGAAACGAAAAAATATTCCACTACATTTTAATTTTTTATTATATATTTTCCATTTGAATGGCTCATTGCTTCACCACAACACATTATTATATAATCATAGAACCAACAACATCATTTTCATTTTCTCTTTCACATTTTTTTTTTCAATATTTTTGTTGTTGTAATTTGTATGTTTTATATTTTATTTAATATTCTTTTTTTCTGAAACAGAATAAAAAAATACAAATATTTTTTCATGAAATTATAATTTTATTTATTTAATGTGTGTGTGTGTATGAAAACGGTACATACAGTCACAGAAATATATTAACTTACCTTAACAATACAAGTTTTATTGATCCTTTTTCGCTATTCGTATATTATATTTCTATGTATATTGTGATATGTATTTATTTTTTTACGTACGTTTAGATTTTATATTTTCTTTTACTTTTTCATGATTATTATAATTTAATATTTTTTTTTTACTCGAATAATTTTTCAATATATTTTTGGTTCAATTTGATATTTTTTCTTGTATATTTAGATATATTTTATCATATATTTGGGTAAATATTCACTTTTAACAGTAGTTAAATTTCAATTTAGATTCAAGACTTTAGATTTTGGTTATAAATCACAGAATTTTAATGATATGTATCGTTGAAATTTTTCTTTTCTGTTTATTTTTACATAATTTATGAACTTATAAAAGCTCTTTGCAATAAATTTTCATTAATTTAATTTTCTGTTTTCACTTTGAAATATTATAATTTTGAAGCAAAGGAATTTTTTTTTTTTGGTGTTCTGATATTTTTATTTTGGCATTAAGCAAAGGTGTTTTCTTATCTTTTTTTGTTTAAAAATTGAAAAGCAGCGAAGAATGAAATAGATTTGCTCTTACACTATATTTTTTTTTCTTATTACTTAAATTGGTGATAAAATAATTAGTGGTGGTAACAACTATCGCCCCATCGTAAAGACGTCTTTTGAGACGGAGTATTTCTTGTTCTGAATTTTAACCCGCACATGTGCCTTCCCCAATGATAAATTTAATTGTAAATTATCCACTTTTTATTTGAAATTTTCTTTTTTTAAAAAAGAAATTTTGTAAATTATTATTTTAATATTTTTCACATATTTTCTTTTTTCTCTCAAATAATCAAGGAACACAAAATTTTCTTTTTCCCAAAAAATGTCCGTGATTTTGATGATGATGATATTGATGGGGTCAATCTACGAGTTTTATTACCACTGCTTCGTCGTTGTCTAATACAATTGTGATCCCGATCCAAACGTAAAAGGACACACTTTTCTCACACACACACACTCACTCTCAAAAAGCAATTCTGAAAGTTCCGTTTTTTTTTGTTGTTATTCTTCAATGAAAAATACAAAATGGAGAGAAAAATTGACTCGTGTACGAGACAAAAAAATTAATATTTTTTCTTTCGTTATCAGTACGATGTATGTATTGTATGTAATTTTATGATAAAAATAAAACAATCTAATATCAAAGACGGTTAAACGCGTACTAAAAGCTCACTCGGTTCCCATCATCTGTTCACCTTTCAATGAAGCCTCTCTTTCTCGTAAATTTTGACACATGCGCTTTCCTTACATGCATATAAATCCATAACTATAGTCAATATTACACACACACACACATATTTGATACCTCAAATTATCCTTATGACGTCAAATAAAAGCCAAAATCATATACCCTCCTCTTTCCATGGAATCTCTTATCAGTTTACATGTATCACAATTTTACACACCAACATTTTTGTACATACATTTCAGTCATTTTTAACAGTAGTACAAAGTAGCATTTACAACAACAATGAATAAAAAGCTCTAATTTCTAACTCCATAAAAGTTTGTTTTATATTTCACAGACAAAAATACATTTTTAGAAATACGTAATGATGATACTTACATATATCTATATGACTTTTTATGAGAAAATTTATGAACAACGCACGAATATACAATCACCGAAGTTGTAGTAAAAGAAATGCTTCTACAACTTAATTATAGGCACATGACTGGGCATATATGTTGAATAAATAGCTTAAAAAATCATGGTACTTGAAAAATATTTATTTATTTTTAACAATACCTAAACCATCATAGAAATGTATTTAAAAAAAACAGTTGATGTTCCCTTTTTATGTTGTCAAATAAGAAAACAGTTTGATTTTTTTATTGTTATGTCATGGTAAAGTTGAAATGAAAGATAATGGATTTTTGTGGGAAAAGAGTGGTTTTATTAAAAAAAATACTACCATGAAACACAAGGATCTTGATTTCTTCACAGCAACTTGCTGGTAATGAGCATTGTCGAGTCGGGTTGATTACGTTGACCCTTAATTTTATTTAGTATAAATTTCTTGTTGAGAAATTATCCAAGACATACACCATCATGTGGTAGAGTGTCTTTACTATATTGCGGAGAATTTCTACGCCCTAGTTCCGGCACCATGGAACGTGACCTTCAATTTTTTGCATAGGTTTCATGTATAAAATAAAATTCAAATAATATCGTAATTATATAGAAAAACAGCACCATTTTTTTTTCTTTCTGCTAAGAGTATCGAACCTGTAAGTGAATGACTTAACCTCTGGCAGATTCTGTTCTACTGTAAAACGCCTCTCAAACAACCAAAGGCCGTAAAATGAGCTCAATTTGCTCTGGATCAGTTCAGCATAGTTGAAGCTTGAAATATTCATTGCAGCTTTGTCTCGAATCGCTTTAACCTAAAACTAACGGATTTTTTTACTCAAAACCCAAAATATTGTGTTTTTTTTTTGCCATTTTTGGCCTCTTTCTTTATGGAAGATTGACTTTGTCAGTTCAGCAAATTTGAAGCTGTAAATATTCTGAACAAATTTGTCTCGCATTACATTCACCTAAAACGTTGTATTTTTGGTTCTTCTTCAAATTAATTCACTGTATCTTTTTTTTCGACCTAAACCTTTTAACCTTGACATCACCCAATTATCTTCTTCATTTAATGTCATGTTTAATCACTCCTTTTTTGTATAGTCTGCGGCTCAGACAACTAATTAAAATTTCTTAAATAAATTAAAATTAAAAATTTTTACTTGATTTAGTTTGAAATCGCAGTTGCAAAATTTTATCTGCAACAAACGTAGGAGTTGGTTTTTGGTGAACAAATATTACACATCCTCCCACATCCTCACAAAATAAATTTCTCGATTCTACTCATAATCATTAGATTTCCCAAGGTAATGTAATTTTAAACATCACATTAAAGGATAATAAAAAAAAAAAAATTTTCAGTTTCAATTATTTTAAACATAACCCCAAAATCATATAATAGTACTTTGACCTTTTTATTATTAAACTACAACGATTAATGTGCTACTACAATGAAAAGTTTCCATTCTCTCCTTTCATTGTCTCATCATTCTTTAATTTTCATGCATGAAATAAGTTCATTGAATATATTCAATGCGTTATATAAATATATTTTAGTGTGCTATCAATGATTCAGAACGTGATGAGATTCAAAAAAAATATTACTTTATTGATTTTCTTATGTAACCTTACACTTTACGTGTGAAAAAATGTTTTTTCTTTAAAGGAAATTTACGTCATTGGAGATTTTTTTACCTTTATCACGGTGTTGAACATGGTTTTGAATGTCGAAGTTGTCTTAACTTTCACCAAAATTCAATTAATCATTCATTGAGATAGATTTTCTTTCTTCTAGTATTCCTAGTGGAGACGACTGGTTATTTACTAATATGGTCACATTGATATGCACATTTTGTGTTATATTTCAATATAAATAGAATTTTTCGAATAAGCATTAAATTTTATAAATGAAAAACAAATAATAGTTATTTATTTTCACAATTAACAAGTTATTTAATTTCAGTATCATATCTCATTTGTTTACTATCATTATTAATATCAAATTCAATATAAACGACACTCCTTAGTTAGAGATAATCTTAAACAACTTAAAGGTTATCATTTAAATTTTGTATATATTATGTAAATAAATGTTCGGCTTTAAGTTCATCACCCACGTGATTTAATGATTATTCAACCTTCCGTTAAATATCAAATTATCATAGCAATCAACAGAAACCATTAAATTCATATGTATGCCTAAAATTAGTAACATTTTCAATTCAATTTATTTTGACAACCTAATTTTTTTTATTATTGAATTACCGTATTCTGATTATAATTTAATCTTAATTTGAGTTTTTTTCTTTTTTTTTATTTTTTTCAAAAAAGGGGAACTCCACGTATAAAAATAGCAATTCCTTATCAATTTACGAGCGGTTTTTATTACGTTTTGATATGAATTATCTGTTGCACTAAAGATTTTTAATAATTTCACAGTTAATATTTGACAGTGAATAAAGAAACATTAAAACATTATTTCAGAGAAGAATTTCAAAGTAAATCATGAAATATTTACAATTTTTTCTAAGCATTTTATTATTCTTGCATTATGTGGCCTGTGGTCGAGTTTTGTTTGTGAGAAATGAAATTCATGATTCAACTGCACAACTGAATCCATCGAAAAAAACTGCAAATATGTTAAAAAGCCCAATTAACGTAGTTTGTCAAGATGGGTTTTTAAAGGACCCCAAAAATGGAATATGTCGAAGAGCGATATGAAAAAATTCCAATTACACAGACGCAATTCACGTGTTTCGGAAATACATCAAGCAAATTTAAAAATAAATGTAATAATCTATGAAACAAAAAAAAAACAAGTACCAATCAGTATCTTATCAACTTCATAAACATAATTGAGTATTTAAGTAAATAAGGCAATTAAAAAAAAATATCTTAACCAATATAACGTAGATATCATAACACGATAAAAAAAGAGGACGCCAGTACTAAAAGTATCATAAAGCAAGTCACATCATTTAAAGCAATCGAGTTATGAATTATTTCAAATTTTTCCTGATATTACTCATCGTGTTTGCATTGAACACGGAAAATAACGGTGTGAAAATAATTTATTTTAATCCAAGTTGGCGACAAAGTGCAAGTATCATGAAATCACCGAAAAATATTGAGGGATCATGTAAAAATGGATTTCGGCCCGACTTGAAATATGGAGTTTGCCGTCGAATGATCGATTTTGGATAGTAATCTTCTTTTATTTGTATTAGATTTAAAAGATACAATAAAAGTGGCTATCGACATCAAACATGGAAATTTGAAGACTCGTTAAGTCGAAATCGATTATCAATCGGTAGATAAAGATATAAGTTAGTTTTAAAAATATTTTTTAATAAAATAATCTAAATATCAATATTGAAATTGATTTATTGTTTATAAAAATGTTAAGTAGACTTCCTCACTCTCAAAGAACTATTTGAAAGTGACATGACGATTGATAACAAACAATAATGTTTCGATCTGTTTAAGTTCAACTTCAGGTGTAGACTGAAGTAAAGTGACAGATTTATTTTATCACCACACATGTGAAGTAGAAGAGATAAGAATTGATGGATCTCATGTTCAGTAGTTCGTGTCTCTTTGTGCGTAATGATTTTATCGACAAGCCTATATCTCTAAATTGATTAAAAGTCAACTGCATCCTGGTCATGGGTTCATTGTCACCGTAACTTGTACGATGAGTAACCATTGGTGTGACGCTTTCACGGAAGTGGCGTTTTGCGGCCAATTGTGCAACTAATAAATACGAATGTAAATGGCGGGATGCCGAATTTTTTTAGTTCACATTTCACACAACTGGTGTATTGTCGTTTGTGTCTCCCAATGGAGTAACTATAGATAAAGGCAGGCTACGTCTGGTTATGTAGGGATTATAATTAAATTCGACCATAACAAATAACTGATGGGTATTTAGAGATCCGTCAAGCAGTATCAGAAAAAATGAATTCACGCCTGTCAGTCAGAGTATTCAGACCAAGAAGCGACATCCTTTGTTCGTACACAGGAAGATCATACGTATTAAACCATCCTAATCTTCGAAGAGCAAAACAAACAAATCTACTTTGCATGGATTTAATCCTAGATTTCTGTGTAGCTGTATACGGGTTCCAGCTGATGCTGTCATATTCCAGAATAGGACGGACCAATGCACAGAAGAGTGATTTAATCACGAAGGGATCATCATAAACCTTACACGATTGAGTCTTCTAGTATGTGTGACTATTGAGAATCTTTTTAAAATGAAGCCTTCAATTCAATTTAATACAATTTAAACCATGATATTCAATTTTAGTGTTTCTGAACTTTATATTGTGTTTAATCTTTTTATTTCATTATTATAATTTCTTTTTTTTTGTATGTCCATAATAATAAAATTTTCAACTCATTACAATTAATTTAAGATTAAAATAATAATTTCCGCTTTTTTTTCATGGTTGAATACGATTTTTAATTGTTTTTCTTTTAATTATTATTATTATTAAAATATTTATTATTCTCTAATGCTATATTTAGTATCAATCAAGTTAAATTGTAAATATATTTCATTAAAATGTAGCAGTTATCATGATTTTACCTTTTAATTTTTTGTTGTTGTATAAGTTCTATGTTTTTATTATTGAATCACTAAATGCTAGTTCTCTTACAATTTTTATTGATCAATTTAAGACAATTTAACTTAAAATATTACAAAAAAATAAGATTCATGTATGTAAATGTATAAAAAAAAATCATATAAATATAAAATAAAACACTGTTTATCATATATGTATATTTAGTGGATGCGTCATGATTTATTTTTTTTATTATAACTTTTTATTTATTTTTAGTATTATTGTTTAATTTAAATTTTATTAAGTTTTATTTATAAATTTAAATGATTATAATAATAATAATATTTACACAAAACAAAAATAATTAATTTTTATTAATCATTATTTTTTTACGAGTCAATTTGCGCACAGTCTCCTCGATATATTTACTTTTAATTAATATTAAAGGACATTAATTTGGCTATCAATTAATTTTTTTTTATTTCTTATAATTTTGTGTCACCCTACTGAAAAATAAATGAAAAATTATACATTATCATATTTATTTATATTAGAAGGAAATCTCATAATAATTTAATTTTTTTATGTTTACTAGAAATAGATTTTCAGAGGTATTTTAAACAGAAACCCGATAATTTTCACTATTTCTATCATTAATGAGTGCTTTTTTATTATTATTTGTAGATACATAAATATATATTTATCTTTTAGTTCTTGATGGAAGTCTATTTTAATTTAATTACTCACTAATGTGGAAAAAAACTATCAATTAACGTAGATTTGTGAAAAAATTTAGTGGTATATCGCAATATGAGGAGAAAGAAGTACAATGTATTACAAACTATTAAGTGTGTTTTTTATTTATTTACTATAAATATCTTTATTCCTATGTCAAACTGTTTCAAAATTAAATTTAAATTGATTTTTCACCATAATCATAATAATAATATTAAATGAACAAAAAAATATTTAATTTTAACGATATAATTTTAATAAATGGAACCTACTAACATAAATGAACTAAAATAATAATAATATAAAATATTTAATTTACTTAAACTTTAATTTTTTAATATAAGGAAGTTTAAAAAAAATAATTATTAATATATTTTATAGTTTTCAAAAGCAAATTCTAATTTAATTTTAATAAGAAACATTTATATGATGATGATATTGATGATGTATGTGTAATGTAATTATTATTATAAATATGTTTAATTAATATGTAATAATGGTTATGAAAATACTCTTGTTACTTTTTTATTTGTGTTGTGTTTTCTCTCATATTTTAATCAAATTATTTTCAAGTATGATGTTAAAATCATACGATTCCTGATTTTAATTCAATGTTTGATCTGATTCTCTTTTTTGATGTAGTCAAATATCAATTCATGATATTTTTTGAACTCGATAAATGTCATTTTAATGTAAAATCTGAGTTGAATTGTGATTAAAAAAAAATTAAGCAGCCGATTTTTTGATGATAAATTTACTTGTGACAATTATAATTTTTTTTTTTTAATGGAATGATGTGTTTTGTTGCGTTATTGTTTGATGATAAACTTCTTCACTAGCTTTTAAATGTCCTGGTGCTGCATGATGATGTCGAGGCAAAAACTTTAATTGATGTTTGAGTTTGAGAAAATGATAAAAATTGTAAATTATGGATGCACTTAAAATACTATTTCTGTAAAAAAAAATAAGAAGGAAAATTAAATTTAATTGTTTTTCGGATAATTTATTATTTTTTTTGTTCAACGGGGTTTTTCATTAATGAGATGCGAAATTGATTTTATGAGAAACTTATGAAGTGTACTATTCAGATATTGGCGTATCTCACTAATCATTTTAAAATTTTCAATGAATTTCTAGTCAATTTGAGTTTAAATCTGATAATGAAGGAAATGGTCGTTGTTGTCTTTAGCAAAGTTGAAGGTTATATTGTTTGGATAATTTTCCGGAAAATTTTTGAAGTTTCACTTTAAGATAGCAATTCCGTGGGCAATTCGGCCAGTCTGCTATGTCTCACTAAAGCTAAAACGACACTTAACTGGACATATATTTATGGGATTTGCCCTTATATAAAACTTTTATACAAATCTCATTAATGAATAACGCCATTTAACTAAAAAAACTGTTTGAATCACTAAAGACCTTTGTTAGTCATTAAATTAAAGACTCAAAGGTTAGGATTAGCTTCAAAAAATTTTACTTTTGCAAAAATTATAATAAAACTCAATCAAAATATACAAATTCATTGATTCATACTTTGAAAGAGCTTCCTTCTTTTTGCAAATCAATTAAACTTAAAAATCAATATCCAGGAAACTCACCACACAAAACACTTAATGTAAGTTTTATTTCCTCCTCTAAAAAGGATCAATGCAATTTTTTTTATTTAATTTTTTAAATTATGATGATTCACATTTTTATACTAAATTTAATAAGGTTGATGTCTTTGTGGACGACCACCACGTGTTTTGCCACCTTGGAAGTTAGGACCACCTAAAATTAATATTAAAAAAAAATAAGAGAAAAATTTAATTTGAGTTTCACATAAAAAAAGTGAGAAATTAAGAGCTAACTAATAATTTTTATAATACAACCAATATATTTTGTTAATTTTCTTATGTTTTAGTGTTAAAGGACCTTATTGTACTGTTTGTTTGTATTTAATATTATTGTCATCCCAGCACGAAATTCTAGTGCGCCTCTTTGTGATATACATATTGGAGCATAGAAAAAAAGTTCGCAAACGAAAAGGCGCACAAGAATTTAGTGCTGCGACGATAATAATTAAACTTAATTTTGATTTGCCGAACTTTATTTGTATGTTACTAGTGAATGACAATGATTTGGTGCATGCATGCAAAAATTTATATTAATAAAAAATTAATTGGTAAAACTTTTGAACATTCAAAATAAAATGTAAATAATAGGATAAAAGTGATTGCTACCAAATTTTGAAACAAAAAATGATTTTAACATGAGTCACAATTAAAATTTGAGTTAAAAAAAATATTTATAAAAAAAATAAGATTTGGAAAAGTTGTTTTTGTTTAATCTTATTGTTTTTTATTTAAATCTGGTTTGAAATTGATCAAGGACTATGTGATTTTAGTACCTTTTCCCCCACCTCGTGGGCCTGAACGCCCTCCATAACTGCCGCCATAGTTGTAATCACCATATTCTAAATAATATACAGACAGAAGAATATACATTTAAGAATTGAGATTTATGCAGAAAATTTATGTATATTTTTTTTTTTTAGATTAGTTAAAATATTTAATTTTGTGCTCATGAATTTCTTTAAACTTTGAATCTTCATTTTTTACTATTAAAACATTATTTTCAATTTAATTTCATCACATGTCCTCCCCCTATAAAACACTCAGACTGATTAAAAACAGTACTGAATGTGGTAAAAAGGAGTTTTATTTTTCCACATATTGAACGCCGATACTTTTAGATATATAAATCTTATAAAATATCGAGCTGCCTGATATATATGTGGGATATACGAATGCATTACAAATTATTATAATTACAATTGAATGCACTTTTTTACTTTACTTCTTCATTTTCTTTTATTTAACCGTGACCTATTGACCTACTTTATACTTTTATTATTATCATTATTTACTTCGTTTTTTCTTTCTTTACAGGTATAAGTTAAAGTGACAATTTTTTTCTATTTATTGTAATTTAGATGTAATCTTATGCTATTTTATTAAAGTTAAAAAGGATAATGTTAAATTATATTCATTTTATAAGAGAAATAATAAAATGTTCATGTTATGAGACACATGCATACATGATAAGCATGAAATGTGTTAAAAGGAAAAAGAAGAAAAAAAATAGGTTATCGTGTTAGATGAGAAAAATTGATAAGAGATAACGTGTTATGTAATAAGACGGTGATAATGAAACAAAAGATGATAATGAAAAAATGAAGTTTTACAAGCACATTTCGAAAAAATTAAAGGTGTGGATCATGCAGTTTTATTTTATTTAAGATAGTTATTCCTCAATGTTGAAGGGAGACTTGGCATGATGAAGAGTAAACTTCGTGAATTGAATTATAGAAAATTGGATGGGAAAATAATGAACACGTTAGAACCCTTCGGAACCGAGGTTGAGTCTCGTAAACTATACCATCCCCTGAACTTATGTTCAGTCCTGTCATTCTGTTTGATTTTAATAGTTGCATTTAACTAAACTTTCTTTCACCTTAAGAACCCTCCACAGGCACAGACTCCATTAAAAGACCGTTGATTCTACTGGAAATGCCTTACATAAGTTCCATCTAATTTTCACGATGCGAAATGCGATTGTAAAACCCATCTTGAAATGAAAAGTTATCTTAGTAGGTAATCAGATGAAATTTTAACAATCTCTTTTAACCTTCAATTTTTTTTTGAAGTTTCCGTATGTGTATCTATACAAAATGAGCTGTCAAATTTAACCTGCTTACCCCCTTTTCAAAGATTACATGACTCTTTTGTTTTTGATTAGTCTTTTATAATATAATAAAATTAATAAAGTAATATCAATAAGTTCTGTTTAAACCTTTAAAGACCTTATTTTAGCCATAATATACTTCGCTAAAAGGTTAGGATAAGGTTCAATGAAATTTATTTTTGCAAACATTATTTTTAAAACTTTGACAAGAATCAAATATTATTTTTTACACTTGACAAAGTTTCCTTCATGTTGCAAATGTTAAAAAGAAAAATTATGTTAAATTTAGAAACCAATTCCAATTACATAAATAATCATAAATAAAAGATGAAATAATTTACAGATTTATAGTTAAATAATCAACTGTTTTTTTTTCTGTACATGAAAAAAAAAAAAACAGAACTAAACTCACTTGTTTTCGCCAAGTCAGATCCCTCCGTTTCTGAAAGTATATAAAAATAATGATGGTGCCCTTTTAATTTTATGTTTCTTTTTTTTGATTGTATTGTTTTGTTACTTTTGTTACACCAATTGACTCATAGTAAATTATTATCAATTTAAAGGGCAAATTTTCAGCAATATAATTTGAAATTTAAAAAATTGTTTTTGGAAGAGATTAACTGACTTGAACATTTATCTTTAATTTCTAAAAACAAAGTGTATTTAGTTTGAATGAAAAAAATATAATTTTAATTGATTAAAGTTAAATAAAATTAATTAAATTTATCTTGATTTTATGTTGTGAAATGTATTTTAAACCCTTTTTATTATTAAAAGAATTGAATTATGTAAAAAAAAAATCATTTTGGTAGCAAAATCATAAAAAATGAATTGATTTGAGGTTCTTCATTCTAAAGTTATTAACCCAGATTAGGCTCCAGTCCGTCCAGAAGGGAAAGCAAGTTAAAATTTTTTATTAAGGATGGTAAAATATGCCACCTTATCTGGGTTAAGTAAAAAAAACTCTCAGTGTCATATAAATTTGAATAAGGCAATTCATACTTCTTTAAATTGTTTTGTCATTTCCCCTACCCTCGAAAAATAGATTAAAAAATTTGACACCTTAGACTAGAGGTCAAATCATAGTGTAAAAATATTTTTTTCTTAAATGTTACCGCCCTTTAAAATTAAATAAGTGTGAACTGCCTATCAAAGATTATATTATTTGGATTTGACACAAAATTGACATTAATCTTAGAATGAAAAACCCCCTAAAAAGCGTTTAAAAATATAAAACCTAAAAATTAAAGTAAAAAGTTTAAAACCCAAAATACAAACAAAAAAAATATCAAACAACATTCGATAAAAAATACATCAAAGTCCTTAAGTCTTAATTAATGATAATGATAAAAATTTTAAGAAACTAATAAAAAAGAGACCAAAAAAAACAGGAAAACCAAACAAAATACTTACTTTAATAACAAATCACACGTCAAACATAAAGAAAAAACGATGAGAATCCAAAGAGAAATCAAATTATAATAAAAAAGAGATATTGGATTGATTTGGATCAAAACAAATTATAAAGACAAAGATACGAAAATTTCCATGATACAGTGTCATTTTCAAATAATAATACTAATTTTTTTTAAAAATAAATCCCATTTAAAATTATTCTATCAAAAATCCAAAATTTTTGATCATTTCATATTAAAACTGTTGTTTGTAAAGAAAACAAAATGATTTACTCCCATTTTATACTGAATTAAATTCAATACTTGAATCAAATATTTGAAAATACCGTTAAATACCGAAAATACCGGCGCTATTTAACAAATTGACAAATTTAAATTGTTTTTTTTATCATATTACTATAAAAATGACATTGTATCAATTTTTTGTTTCCTAATAATATTATTTCAAGTTAAAAAAAAATATGAGAAACACATTGCTTTTTTTTCGTTTAAGACTTTTCATCTTAATTTTTTTTATTATTTTTTCCATCTTTTTAAATGTTTTCCTTTTTTCAATTTATTTCCATTCAGATGTTAATCCATGTTACACATTTTAAATGACGTTTTATTATAATTTTTTATATATTGATTTCATGTTAAAGGTTTATTTTTTTTTGTGTTATTAAGAGGATATTTCATGTCTGGTCGTTCTTTAAAGGTTTTATGTTAATTCTGTTTAAATTTATAACGATGTTTGAATTATATTGGTTTTTTTAAGTGTGTATTTTTTTTCTTGCTATTGTAATATAATAACTATTTCATCATTATTATCATAGAATTTTTTTTTTATTTAAAAAGCGCATGTTTTTTTTCTTACTTTATTTCTTTAATTTTGATTATAAATGGAATGAAGATCGTTGTATGCCAAAAGATCTTCATTCATTATAATTTTTTTCAAAGAAATTCCATGTTTCACAATGTATTTCCACATATTTTTTTTTTTGTTTGCTTTAAAAATTATATTATTATTTTGGTTTTCGTATCGAGTTGACCTTATAATTGTGTTGAATATTCTCAAACAAAATATCTCAAAATTTGTTTTCTTTTTTTATACTCATCATTTTAACGTTTGACAGTGAAGATAATTTAATGATTTACTTTCAAAAAATTATGGTTTTCCTTGGTTTTTTTTATCTCTTTGCAAATGTTTTTTTGAAGAATTTGAAAAAAAAAATGCATTTCCCTACCGATATCTCTAATATTTTATAATATAATACCTTTAAAAGCTAATTTTTCTTTATAATATGTATGATTAATATATTTTAAGATAAATTTGATAATATTTTTTTCCTTTAAATTTAAATTTAATGTGTAATAATAATAAAATAATAATAAAAAGTATTGAAAAAATTTATGATGTTTTGATTTTCGATTTTAATGTTATTATTTTTTTAACGCAAACTCACACTCGTTTATTCATTTTATTTCGTTTTTATTATTTTAAATTTATTTTCTTTAATTTAAAATTTAATGATTATTATTTTTATTATTAATATTATTATTCAATTATAAACTACTCTAAACTTTAATAATGTATACAAAATAAAATAATAATAGAAAAAAAATCAAATCCAATCCCAAAAACTTTTATGTTCTACAAGTTTAATTTTATTACTTTTCTTATTAAAATTAAAACACAAACCCGATAGGAAAATGCATTTCATGAATTTTAGTTTTAATTAATATGAATATTATTGATGATTTTAAATCTAACATTAATAATTGAATATATACTTTATGTATTATGTACTTTTTAAATTTACTTCTTCTCATTTTGTTTAATTTTAAAATTAACTTTAATATTAATAAAAATTATAATTATAATAATAAAAAATTAATTAAAAATTGTTCCAAATAAAAAATGATTTAATATTAATTTTATGTTTAAATTTAATGTTTAATTTTTTTTTAGACAAAGATTATCATAATTATTAATATTATTTAATTGAATAATTGAAAAATTTATGTTTGATGTTTATCAAATTATGTACACAATTATGATTTTTTTTCTCTTAAAATTCATTTCAATTAAAGTTAAAACTATTATGAAAAAAAAATTCTAAATTGATCATTAATTTTATGATTGTAATGAAATTAAAATTGAATTTTATATGATAATATTAAAAAAAATGATTATAATTATAATAATTATTTATTAAAATGAAATTAAGAAAAAAAAATAATGTATAAAATAACCGAATGTGAACATTGGAAACATGCAACATTCTTTATATGTAATTTTTTTTCATTTAAATATTATATGCTGAAAAATATTTTGATATTTTTGTGTGTGATAATTATATATAGACGAAAGTTGTTATGTTTTTTTTTAATATTCATTTTCTTGTTATCAATGCGTGTGTTTTTGTCTGTGTGTGTGTTTTTCCTTCATTTCTCCGTTTGTTTTTCTTCTTCTTTCATTGTATATTATATATGTGTATAAAGTTTTTCCTTACAAACTAAATTTGTATATAATATATACAATATATATATATATTCATCTCATACTTAATAATAATTATAGTTATAATAACATTATATTATATTAACAATACAAATTATTACTATTATTTTGTTTTCTTGAATTATGATAATCAATATCATAATGTTGTATAACTTTATCAAGTTAAAAATAACATTACAATAATCATTATACATGTTTATTAATTTTTTTTATAAAAAGTTATTTATATACCAAGAAACCATGTTTCTGAGAATATTCAAATACTTTTTACAAAAAAAAATAATAAACATAATTAATATTCAATTTTTGTATAATAATAATAATTATAATTTTAATATAGTTACTTAAAATTTAACATCTTATATAAATAATTATTATCAATAATGTTTAATAATAGTTACAACACTGTACAACAAATGGGAGGAAATCGAGCTGCAGAATTGCGATTATTAGTGGCAGTTCCGAGGTTTGATTTTCCCCAATTTGTCGTAGAGTGTAATGAATAATGATAAACTGTTTGATTTTAATTGTGAAAGAAAAGCGTTTATATTATTATAAAAAAAACATGGCTTTCATTCATTTTATTAACAAAAATAAATGTTATGTTAATTAAAACAAGGATTCTGAAACTTTGATGCTCATTGATGCTGCTGAAAACTTATCTGCCTAGGAAAACTTACTTAAAATTTTTTTCTATATTTTTTTAAATGTAACACGGTAAAAATTTGAATAATGATGAAATTTAGTTGAAATACTTTTGGAATTATAGTTAAAATTTTCATTTTTATTTAATATTATCAGTGATGTCCTGCATAGGGTTCGCAGGGGTTCGCGAGAACCCCTTGTTAAAATTTTTACCTAGATCAAAGAAAATCTTTGTGTAATGGTTTGAATCAAAGCTTATTTTTATCCATACTAATAGAATATTTCATTTCTTGTTTAAATTATCAGAAGGCTTATTCAATTTTTTAAAATTTATATTTCAACCCCCCTTTTATATAAAATGATAATCTAATATAAAAACGAAACAAAATTTTAATAGAAATTGTGAAAATATTTTGAAATTTAACGTAAAATAGTAAAAAAGGCTATTAAAAACTTCGAACGGCCTTATTATGATTTTTATTTGTTTTTAACTTGAAATATAACTTGCATCAAAATGTATAACTTTTTTTAACTAATATCTTTGCTAATCGCCAAAAAACTGGACATTCAAACTATGAATTTGGTTCTGTTATTGCTGAATTTCAATATAAAAAACGGAGTTGATGATAAATCAAAACTTAATCTGAAATAATGACAGTAAAGCTAAGAAAATCTCTGATTCAATTACAGACTCTTTCTTCTGTCAAATGTTTTTAACGTAAAGGGCATTGTACTGTAGACTCCAATACGATCACAAAACACCATTGCCAACAGAATCTGATAAAACAGAATTATGAAAACTCTTGTCAACTTTGCTATAACCATTACGAAATTTTTTCTTTAATTTGTTAGCGAACCCCTTGTTAAAAATTTTAGAGGACATCACTGAATATTATATCAATAATTTATGAATAATAATAAAATGTAAACTTTATTTTAATTTTTTTTTTTGAATTGGTGCTCATTTACACTGGAAAATGCTTTCGTTTAATATCTGCTGGAACTGAATCTGTACGGGAAAAATGAGAATTTTCGAAAAAAAAGGAAAAATGTTGTTATATGAATTTTATCTAAAATTATGCCTTGTTTGAAATGTAAAGGAAGCTCAGATACATTTAAAGGAAAAAGTTTAATAAAAAAGGGGAAATTTTTATTGTTACAATTTTATGACCAATACAGCTGACATGATGTTACAACAACAAAACTGATGATTCAGAATCCTTATTTTTTTTTCTTAAATGTTTACTCTTATTTTTGTTAATATTGAATTGAAATTATCGTTTAAATCTAACTTTAATGTAAAATAAAAAGAAAAGAATATTTATGATTAATATTAAAACATTATTAAATGATGATATTATGTAAAAGTTAAAATCAATATGGAACGGTGTCTGTCCAAATTTCATTTTTTTATTATTTATTTACTTTCTTTTCTTCAATGAAAATGATAATTATTTATTTTTTTTTTTATCTTTAACGTTACATTTCAATATTTAAATTATTAATATAAATTTGAATCAATTTTGAATCTTCTTGATAAGTGTATTTTTTTGCTTTAATTTTCCTCGTTCTCTTTAAAAAAAGAGATCAAGAGGAATTTTTTGTGTGTATTTGATTTTCTGAGAGAGAGAGAACATTATTTTTTATGTATCTTTTACTTTAATTGCAATTTTTTTCGAAACATTTTTCTGTTACTTTTTATTAAATGTTTAAAACAAAAACAAAGAAAAAGAGTCACTTTTTTATGTACTTATTTTTTTTTGACCCACCATTCCATTGGATTTTATTTTGTTTTTTCATTGAGAAATTTTTTTTTAATACTTTCTTAGTAACTTTATTGATTTTTTTTTCCTCACTTTTATTTAGAAAAAAATTGCACAGCGCCTTTCTTTCATCATCATGTTTTACTTATTTATATTAGTGTCTCTTATACACAAATCAGGTACATTTGGATTCAAATTTATAAATATATTAAGTGTCTATATATAAAATATATATATTAAAAAACGAGTACGACACATTTTTATTGTAATTGTATTATCACGAAAATAATAATACAAAAAGATCACTAGAAAATTTGATTGTGACTGACTTTTGAGATGGTAGTAAATTTCCAATCAATCAAATTTTGTCCTGTATCATATTTTATTATATATATACTTGTATGGGTCTGAATCTCCTGTGAGACCACCATGATATATATTGACATTATTTTAATTATCATCTCCATTAATCCATTAAACTTTTTTCTTCTTTATAGTCGCAAGTGAGATGTAGTTTGAATGTAAAAATTCTTCTTGAATGTTAATTTTTATGTATCGGAGGGTACACACGACTCTACGTAAACTAATATTTCGTAATAATAATAATAGGAATCATAAGTGATTTTTTTTCTAATATAATCTCCGTGGAAAGTTATCTTCTAAGAAATTAGGCCTTTGAACAGAAATTCAAGCCGAAAATATTTCCTCTTAGTCCGAAAATTCGATTTTGAACCTTAATTGTTGAAATTTTCATACAAATGTGTGATTTGTTCGTCCAATTCGGGTTCAGCTAATATTTGGCTCTTAAGCTCAGGCTCAAGTTAATCTCCTGGAGCGTCTTACAAGATTACTTTCAACAGAGTTATATTAATTACAATTACTTTTCTTCTTTTTTGAGAGACGCTTTATTTGTCATCATATATCGCGATAATAATGCATAAGGCCTTTGGCATCATTTTCTTTTTTTTTCATTATAATATAAGTATTGAATAAAGGCACTCATATGTAATTTTCATATTTTTTTTTGTTTTCCATTTGGTAACTCCGATTATTTTAATACATTTCCATGATTTTTTTTTGGGTATGTATTTAAATTTAAATTTATGATAAAAATTCCGAAAAAGGTAAAAGAAGAAGAAGACAAATAATGGTTAAATTTAATCAAAGTTTGACATTTAATTCTAATTTATTTTTTTTTTCTTTATAGAAATTTAATTTTCGTATGTATGTGTGTGTGTGTGAGTTGCAGAAAAAAAATAATATGTTTGATTTTGTTTTGTTTTAAATTTATTTTTTTAACTTAGCAAATATGATTAACTTGAATCTTAAATCTTATACAAACATTTAACCGTTATTTGACTCTGTGTAGTATTTTATGAAAGAAAAAAATATGATTTTAATTTTAAGAGATTTTTTTTGATACACTGTTAATATTTTTCGTTACTTATATTTTTTTGATGATATTAAATATAATGGAGCAGAGCAAGTATATATTTATCACACGCATTTATATTATTTTTTACTTTTATTGTTTTGATAGTATGTTTTTTTTCTCTCTATATATATATATCTATAAATATTTTACTTTTGTTTGTCGTTTCTTGGTTTTTTTTTCTTTTCTCGAATATTGTTTTAAATTATTTTTTTTTATTTTGCAGTATTTTAAGTTTTAAATTAAATTTTGTATTTACTTTCTAGGATTAGTATTACGTGTATTAACTTTATTTTGGTATTTACCGTAACTTGGGTAGCCACTGTAATATCCACCGTATTGATCATAATCATAATAGCCCTGATTGTAACCGTATCTGTAATGAAAAGTGAGAGGGAATGTGAGCAAATTGGAAAAATAATTTATTTATTACAGATTTTGAAGGGAGGAATTTCTATTTTTAAAATAAAAAATTGATTGTTTATAGCTATAAATTTGTCGCTTCATTTTGGATGTAAATGATCCAGATGGGAATCAAATACGATTCAGAGTAAACGGCGGGAATGAATCTTTTTTTATAGCCATGTACGATTAAGGTACTTATACAAATATATGATATAAATCCTTTGCCCAGGGTACAAGGCGAATTTTAATATGTTTAAAGGAAATTAAAGTGACTTACCCTTCATATCCGTATGGTGCTTGTGAACCATATTGACTGTATGGTGGATAGCCTTGATTTCCCCATTGTTGGAATCCTTTAAAATTTCAATGTGAGTTTCATGTGATTTATGATAGGTGACTTGGTGTTCTTACCTTTTCCTCCGCGACCGCCTGGACCACCTCGACCAGCTGGACCTCCGCGAGCAAATCGTCCTCCAGGTCCCATTGGGAATCCACCTGGAGCATTACCGTCCTTGGGTGTGGCACGTTTAACATCAACTTCCTTTCCTTGGATTGTCTGTTTTGGTGTTTTTAGTAATTCATTGACAACTTGTTCCGAGTCAAAGGTAATGAAACAAAATGCTTTACGTTGATTCTTCTGTTTGTCAAATGGCATCTCAACTTCTACAATATTTCCAAATTGTCCGAAGAATGATTTAATTTCGTCGTCACTAATTTCTGGAGTTAGACCGCCAATAAAGATTTTGCCATGTCGTGCTTTGGCCTTCTTTGGGTCAACTTTTTTGTTATTAATGATGTGATCACCGGCATTTTGGACCTTATCTAAGGCATCTGCCGTCTTATAAACAATAAATGCAAAGCCACGTGAGCGACCGGTATTTGGATCGGTTTTGACATTAATATTCTCAATTTCGCCATATTGTCCGAAATGATCACGAAGTTCCTCTATAAAATTAAAATAAAAAAATCATTAAAATCAATCCTTTCTTTATATGTTTTTCAAAAAATATTTTTCATTTTTTAATGTCAGAAAGTGCTGTATTGTTATCGTCAAAGTTAGTCAGTAGCAGAACTGATAAATTTGTTCATCATTTAAATGAAAATAGTCTTAAAATTAAAAATAAAATTAACTTACTTTCAGTTGTTTCCCAGCTGAGTCCTCCAACGAATAACTTTCTGCAATACGTGACAAAAGAAGTTTTTGATTAAATTAAGAAAAAAATATAAATCAATGAAATGTTTCAAAAGCATTAATTAAAAAATATTTAGACTCTCTTTTTCTTAATATTTGAAATTTAACTTTTACTTTTTACGTTAAAAAGTGAAACTTTTATAAATTTTTACTTAATCTTACGTTATTAACATTATTATTAATGGAATAAAAATCTTACTCTACATAATTTGACAATTATTAATTTTATTTTTTAATTTATTTACAATTTTACATTTAATTTAAAAAAAAATTACATTACAACGTTGTTTTTTTAATGTTAAAAATATTTGAACTGATGGCGAGCGGCTTATACTTGTGAAAAAAATATATAATTAAATGATATCAAAGCAAAGAATCGAACAAAATTGTAGTAATCAAAGTCAATGTAGTTGAAGGGCTGCCGCAATTAAAATGCCCTCAATTTTACATATAAATCTCGTATATAGCTACGTTAAACTCTATACACAAATCAATGAATTTTGAAATCCTTTTTTTTACTTTTAATAAAAAAAATTGTTTAAATGTCAATCAATCAAATGTGAATCAATATAGAGAATCAAATAAACCCTGTGTGAAATTTTGTTTATTTTATAGTTTTTTTTTTATTTTGATTTCTGGATAAATACCATCTCTTCTCATCTCATCAGGAGTGATTTATCATCAGCACCACCAGGATTGTGATTCTCTCTTTTTCTTTCTTCTCTCTCTCTCTCTTTTTCTTTGTTTATCTCATCCATTTGTGTCCATTAGCTCCATTTTATCTTCAACTTCACCAACGACAAAATAAACCACAAACTTTTATTTTTCAATTTCTCTCAGGTTTCACTCATTCACCTGCCGGAGAGGAACAGAATTAGTTCACTCTTTATCAACAGGAGACTCTAATAGGATCTCTGACTAATTTTTTTTTTTTAATAAAATTTATTTCAAATAAGAAATTCAGTTTTTAATTAAAAAAAAAATATACATAATTTCATAGTTACGTTACATGTTACAATGTTTTACAATCAAAAATTGGAAATTTAATTGGTTCAAAAGCGCATCCTCTCTCGATTGTGTGAGTAGTGTGTGAGCAAATAATTAACATTTATATCACGATTTTATATTATTCTTCGTTCGATTCTACAATAATTTATCTTTTATCATTATCTTTTAGAGCATCACAAAGTTATACTGTGTCTCGATGATGAATCATTGAATTTAATCCCTTCAAAACTTTACTTGCAAAATTTTCTCTCGATAATTTTTTACTGAATGATTTTAAAGTTTACTTTAAATTTTCTTTATTACTTTTAATGAAGTCTAGAAAAAATTTAAGATTTTTTTTAGATAATTTTAAAATCTGTACAAATTTAAAAAAAGAAAAATATTCAAAATACTTAACTCAATTCATTGTCTTCCTTTTTTTGATATGATATTTTATTATTATATTCAGTTACTTTAATATTACAAATAATCACTTAAAATTTTAGTTATTTAAATAAGAAAAGGTTAATAAATTTATTTTATATTTTTGATTTCAAAATATTTACTTGAAAAATTTTATCATCATGTTAAAAATATCATATGAAAATACTTTGTATAATATAAAGTTTGATTGTTGATTCAATTTCAGTGTGTACGTGTGTGTGTGATTGTATGTCTCAGTGATAATAAATATTTTCGTTTCTAATTTTAAAATATTTTGTTTTTTTTTCAGAAGTGTATGATAATAAAATTTTCGTGATATTTTATGTGTAGGTTGATTGGAGTTGAATATCATGTTCATGTGCTTGAGAATCTAAAGCATAAGTGGACTTATTTTAAAAGTCATAATTTTGAGTTCAATGCAATATAATTGAGGTCTAAGTGATGAAACTTTGATCTGAAATCTTTTCACAGGTAAATTTGCATATTAAAGTCTTTTCTGTGTTCAACCCTACACAACTTCATACAGAAATTTGTACGTGGCTGACTTTTGAAACCTTAAAATGTCCTTTCAAATCCAACATAGCTTTATTCAAATTAATTCAGGTTCATTGAAATAGGACAACACATTAAAATCCTTAATTTAACACCCATTAAAAATTAACAGATTAACAAAAATAAAACACAACATGACACGACATGAAAACATGTGCTTAGATAACCCACGACTAATCTTCGTATCAATTCCATAGTGATTATTTTATTCAATACTGAATTAGAAGGAATGACCTTGATATGACATGACGCACATTGGTATGTCTTCTTTGTCTTGTTCTGACTGTAAATGTTTTCTTTTAGTTTCTATTACAAAAAAAAAATCATTTCACATTACATTTGATTAAAGTTATAAAACAAAAAATTATCGCATGTACAATGTTCAGACACATCATCAGGTTATTCACCTTATCTTAAACCAACAAGAAAAAAATTTACAGATTCATTTACAATAAAAAAAAAAGTTTAATGATGATCTACTTAAATTGAATTCAAAAATTTGTATTTTCATAACTCTAAAAATTATACAAAGCATTTTCATATTTATTTTTGTCTGTTTTGTTTTCAAAATTTGAATAATTATCATTTTGTTATGATTTTGTTGTTGTTTTAAATAAATTAAGAACAAAAGATTTGTTTTTAGGTGTAAATTTTCATTGAATTTCGTTACAGTATACAAAAACCAGAGACGAATGAGCCATAAAATAATAATAAAATTATACTTGCAAAAATGCCGGTAGGTTTCAACGTATAATCACACACATTTCATGTAACTCATTACTTGAACGTACAGACTAAAAATTGACAGCCATTTTGTATTTTTATGTACAGTTCGTATGTGCTTTATATGGAATTTGAAGCGTCACTTTTTTCTAGGTTGGATCTTTTTTTCAACATATAAAGTCCCATATTGAATGTAATTTTACCGCTGAGTCACATGAAATGAATGCGAATTTAATTTTATTGGATTACAACTAAATTTAAGATGTATTTGATATTTTTTACATGAAAAAAGAAAATTTTACGCGGTAAAATAATAAAATTTATCATTTTCAAGTCTCGCTTGTAATTTTATATATCAAAAATTTGACGACGCCATTAATCTCGTGTCGCGATATGATGCACTTAAAATCTAATTTATTTATAACTTTAATGACAATTAAGAGGATAAAATTACAATTAATTTGTAAAATGGACCCTAAGCTATTGTTTTTTAGCAATTTATATTAGAAATTTTCAGTATTAAACTGGATTTTCTTGGACTAATTAAACACACATACCTGTCATCATCACGAGCTGGTGGACCTGAATTTCCATTTTGGCTATCACCATTACCATTCATTTGAGAATCTTCACCATCCTTGACGTCTTGGGTGAAATCTTGACCGTTTTGTTGTTCTTGATCAGTCATTTTACTGTATTTTTATATTTTTTTATGTTTTGATAATTATTATCAATTTAAATTTAAGTGGAAAATTTGGTTTAGAAAAATTACACACGAGGTAATCACTATGAGAATCGGCACCAAAATGGCCGAATATTGGAGGAAATGAGAAGATTTAGAAAAAAATTAAAATTTCAATTTCCAAAATGTCATTGAAAATGAAATGTCAAAAAAATGGCACTAAAATTTGAGATAAAACATGAGAATTTAATGAAATTTTTTAGTTTTTATGAATTTAATTTAAAAAACTTATATACAACATTAAATTTCAAATTATTTTCTTCAATTCATGCTGATTTATTATTTGAAAAATGCTGAAATAAGTAAAGTCACCTAATAACAAAATTTTCATGGTATATTGTTTACGTTTTTGTCTGTTTTGTTTACATCATTTTTCGTCGTCAACAATAACGACAACAATTTTTCCGATAAAAAAAAAATAAATTCTCTTTTTTTAATTAAATTTAAACTTAATGAATAATGGATTCTGATTTCGAATTAGCACGTAAATTGCAAGAGGAGGAGTTGAAATTCAGTCAGGTATGGAAAACCCTTTAAATTCCACATGAATTATGAAACAATGGAATTTTTTTCAGGCTCCTCGACCTCAAAAGAAGAATAAAGAAAATCAGTATCCCCAAGCATCTGTCATTCCAGTAGCAGATCATCTTAATCACACGCAAAATCTGGTGGATCCTGAATGGGAGATCATTGATCCCACTCCAAATATTTTCGTCTTAAAAGATCAATTTGACAAGAAGTTTTTCCTGGGTAAACTGATTGCAGTTGAACTTGAATGGTCGAAACAAATGTACAAGTGTGCTGGAATTTGCTATCAACGTTCAAATGGACTTGGGATGAAATCGTGTACGATAAGACTTAGTGAACCTCTACTCAAACTGAGACCAAGGAAAGATTTAGTGGAGACGTTATTGGTAAGATGAAGATAAATTTCACATTGTACGAAATTAAAAATTAAGCACAACTTTATTTTCTCAGCACGAAATGATTCACGCATTTTTATTTGTTCACAATATCAGAGAAGGAAACGGCGGTCACGGCCCAAATTTCAAAAAAATGATGGAGGGAATTAATCGTCAAGCAGGAACAAATATAACAGTTTATCATACATTTCATGATGAATGTCGTTTATACGAGAAACATTGGTGGCGATGTAATGGTCCATGTCAAAATAAAAAACCCTACTTTGGATATGTTAAAAGGGTGCATAATCGAGCTCCGGGCCCAAATGATTTTTGGTATGAAAAACATCGCCTGGAATGTGGAGGGACTTTCATTAAAATCAAAGAACCAACACCCAAGAAAAAGGCACCCAAGGGAAAAGCCAAGTCAAGTCAGCCTAATAAGATTTCGAATTACATACAAAAAACAACAAAAACTGGTGGTGCCACGACAATGAATCGAGGTGGTGGTACATTAGTTGTCACAAAACCAACAACAACTAAAACGAATTCAACAAATCCAAATAAATCAATTCCAACTCAAACCAAACCTGTGACAGCAAAACCAGCTGGACCAAAACTACCTGCTAATATTCGTACATTTAATTCTTCACCATCCAAAAACACGAACCCTAACAACAAAAAATCTACAAATCCTCTTCCTAATGTTATAGGATTTAAAGATATTGATGATACAAAAGGCAAATTTTCACCTGAAAAGCTCTTCTCTGGTAACGGTAAAACTCTTGGAGGTGGCTCAGGACCAAAACGTAGTCGATTGCTGGATCAGTTCGATTCAAATCCAAAGAAAAAACAGAAGACCGAACCAAACGATTCCCATATTTATTTGAGTGACGGAGAAGATGACATAATTCGTGCTGTGGATCTAGACGACATTGAGCGACAACATGACACGACAATGTCCCAATCTGACAAAGCCAAAGACCGACAATTAGTTATCAAACAAGAGATCCTCGATTCAAATGGATTTTCTGGTGATGATGAAATCATTTTAATCGATGATGATTTTGATGATGAACTTGCGAATACCGTTGATGAGCTTAATTTTAGTAAAGAAGTAATTGATGATCTGTTCAATGATGATATGATGGGAAATGTTGATAAAAAGCCAGAGAATGAAAATACAATTCCATGTCCAATTTGTGAGGAGCGGTTTGATGCTAGCATTCAAAAGGCACACGTTGAGGAATGTTACACAAATTTATGTTCATCAGTTGACACACTTATCGCAAAGAAACCAAATTCAAATCACAATATATCCGATCCAGGTCCAAGCTCAAGCTCAATAACAATTAATATTAAAAATCAATCAACTCCAGTTAAATCCTCAAATATGCCAGTGATAGATCTGACAAATAACGGTCTGGTAAATGACAGCGACGGGAAAGTTCAATGTCCTGTATGTCCTAAGTGGGTGCCATCCATTAATATAAATGAGCATCTTGATAAGTGTTTAGAGAATTCTTTCGACAGTGACTGATTTGAAATAAAAATATTGTTAAGTTTTACATTTTGATAAAAATATTTACAATGAAAAAAAATTATGGTTACAAATGAAATGATTTTTTTTATTCTGTTGCATAGCGTTTCCATTTTTTTTTTTTTGAAACTTATTATTTTTAATTTTAATGTTGAATAACACTGCTTAACATTTTGAAAAAATTGTCAACGAACGCAAAATCCTTTTGGGGACCCATTTTATATATAAAAAAAATAAGTTTGGCGTTTCCCGTTTTTCATTTGGACCTCGTTTTGATTTTTTAAAGTATATTGACGTTTTAGAGCAATTTTCCAAAGAGATTCAAAAATAGGCCATCGTTTTTATGGAGCTGTGGCCTTACTATGCGTCCAAAACACCAAATATATAGTATTTTTGGAAAGCTTGGACAATTTTCTTTAAGAATATCATATTTGCAATTTTTTTTGAAGCCACCTCTAACCTCAATAGGGGTGTTCAAAGTCAAAAAACGACACTTTTCTCGTAAAAAAGTACATTTTACGGCTAATTTAGTGAAATAAAGGCTTTGTAATGGCAAATAATTTATTTTTTTGGAAAGCTTGGACAATTTCCTTTAAGAATATCATATTTGTATCATATCATATCATATCATATTTGAGCTATTTAAACGATTTTTTGTATAGAAGAATATACATGACTCATCGATTTAACCGTACTGATATATACTATGTAGTTCCGTTGATGATTAGGTATTCGTTATGAATCAGAAGTCTGTAAACGTAAACATTACATATGAGTATTCAAATATGATATTCTTAAAGGAAATTGTCCAAGCTTTCCAAAAAAATAAATTATTTGCCATTACAAAGTCTTTATTTCACTAAATTAGCCGTAAAATGTACTTTTTTACGAGAAAAGTGTCGTTTTTTGACTTTGAACACCCCTATTGAGGTTAGAGGTGGCTTCAAAAAAAATTGCAAATATGATATTCTTAAAGGAAATTGTCCAAGCTTTCCAAAAAAATAAATTATTTGCCATTACAAAGTCTTTATTTCACTAAATTAGCCGTAAAATGTACTTTTTTACGAGAAAAGTGTCGTTTTTTGACTTTGAACACCCCTATTGAGGTTAGAGGTGGCTTCAAAAAAAATTGCAAATATGATATTCTTAAAGAAAATTGTCCAAGCTTTCCAAAAATACTATATATTTGGTGTTTTGGACGCATAGTAAGGCCACAGATCCATAAAAACGATGCCCTATTTTTGAATCTCTTTGGAAAATTGCTCTAAAACGTCAATCCACTTTAAAAAATCAAAACGAGGTCCAAATGAAAAACGGGAAACGCCAAACTTATTTTTTTTATATATAAAATGGGCCCCCAAAAGGATTTTGCGTTCGTTGACAATTTTTTCAAAATGTTAAGCAGTGTAATTTTGCATTTATTTTTACATACTAATGATTTTTTTCACATCTGAGTTATTTTTATTTTATTTTGAAATTCCAAGTTTTTTGGCTTCAACCTCGTAAATTAAAAGACGCCACATTTTAACCACAAAAACTTCAGCTTCTTCGTCTAAAACCTGAAAAAAATTATTTTTGTTAAAAATATTCTTTGAATTTCAAAGGTCACATTTCTCACCATTTGTACATCATCTAGGATACCTTGTGGGGTACTTCCAGCAAGTACTTTTGAACAAATAAAATCAACAAGTGTTGGCTCTGGCTCACCAATATACTCAATAATTTTTTTATTGATCCATGGCCTAATTTTCTTTTCAATTGTACTGTCAATCTCGCTTTTGTCCAGTGGATAATTGAAGAGCAAATTCTTCTCAGTTGGAATTTTATCAATGATACTCTTGATGTGACGTCGTTTTTCTTCGTCACTTTTTTTGTTATTTGCTTCGTCTTTTTTGTTATTACTATTATTAGTACTACCCGACTTACTTGAGGACATCTGAGTGGCAGCTGCTTTTGCACTTGCATGTGTATTGACAACGGCATGTTTCGATGCAGCATTTTCATCATAATCTAAAATAATGTAAAATATTTATTGTAAATTTGGATTTTTTTTTTTTAAATAGGGTTATCATACCTAATGGTACTAATTTTCTCTTTTTAGGTCCATTCATTTCTTCTTGATCGTCATCATTTTGGAATACATCACTAACTAATTTCTTCTTTTTCGCATTTGTATTCAGACTGAGACTAACTTGGAACGTGGGCAATGCAGCATTTGGCGTATTTCTCGGACTTTCACTTGGAGTCCCACCCGATTCCATTGAATGTCGTGAATCAGCATCATGATGAATATGTGAATCACGTGACTCGGAGCCTCGATGTGATGATATTCTACTATCCAAATCTTGTTTGGGTGAATGATTGTTTGAGTTGAGGGGTTGTGGTGGTGTCACTGCTGCATCATCATCTGACTCAATTGGTTCTGCATCCATTCCCTCAAGATTCCGTGACATTTGTTGATTCAAATAACGCTCTTTTCGTTCCTTGGCTCTAAGTTTATCAGCTATTCGTTCTTTTTCACGTTGTAATTCCCGTTCATGTTGCGTTTCTGGATTTGCATCAACTAGGATTTTGGGCTTGTATAATTCTTCCCGTTCTTTCTTTTGCTAAAATATTTTTAAAATAATTAATATTACAGTTAAATTTTTCTTCCTCAATTCAATAGTTACTTTTTCAAATTCTAATGATGGATTATCGTATTCGCCACTGAAAATTTTTGCTTTGAGCTCTTCTAACTCTTCTTGTTCTCTCTGACGATCCTTAGCATCAGCATCTGCTTCTCGCACTCTGTCTGCAAGCCTTCTTTGCAATTCACGTCCTTTGTAATATTTTGGATCGTCACGTTCATCCTCATAATCTTCAAGGAACTCCTACAAAATTTAAAAAATCAATTTATATTTATTTTGAACCACCTAAATAACACTTGACAGTACCTTTAATCGTTTTGCTTCTTTTTCACGCTCTTCTTCTTTACATCGAGCGGTCTCACGTTCACGATCATATTCTTTTGTCTTACGTCTGAAATTAGAAATGAAATAAAAATTAGTCCAAATTAATTGTCATTTAAATGAAGTGTTCACCTTTCACGACTCTCCCAATTCCTTAGACGATCTTGATAGGCGGCTTCTTTTTCTCGAGTTTTCTTCTCCTGTTTTTTGCGTTCACGTGCTTCTTCCTCTATTTCTTTTTCACGTTGCAATTCTTTTAAGTTTTTAACGACTTTTGGAGGAGCATCTACAAAAAAATGCATTTCTAAAGAATTTCTTTTTAATGCAATGTTTAAACTTACCCAATTCCCTTTCACGCCTCTCACGTTCAAGTTCTCGTTCACGTCTTTCTCTTTCGATTTCTCGCTCACGTCTTTCGCGCTCGACTTCCCTTTCACGAGATCTTGAATGGCTTCTTCGACGTCTTCGTTCTTTTTCAGATCTAGCAGGAGATTTGCTTCCTCTAGACCTTGAATGACTTCGTCGCTTAGATTTTTTTTCTTTATCACGTTTACCAGGTGATTCTTCTTCAGTTACTTGTTTTTCTTTTTCCTTATCTTTATCTTTTTTCTCTTGTCTCGCTTCTTCTCTACGTTTACGTTCCTCTTTTTTAGCTTCCATTTCTTCAGTGTATTTGCGAAATTTCCCAATTTCTTGACTAATGATATCTCGTTTTTCCTCCTCAATATTCGCCGTGGCAAGTGGCTTATGCGTCTTGTGATGCGGTTCATTAGGATTTGCCGCTTTCTTAATTTGATCGGCATACTCTTCAATTATCTGTTGAATGGTGTCTGTAGCTGATGTGTCATCTTTCCGTTCAGTAGCTGCATTTGCATCTAATGTAGCTTGTGTTGCATCTTTTTTTGTTTCTTCCATGTAATCGTCGAGAAGTGCTTTATTTTTTGCATCGACTTTAGCCACCAACTTTTTACCATCAATTTCTAGGTCATTTAGTAAGCGAACACCACGGGCACCTGCAATAGGACCATCATATTCACAAAACCCAAATGTCGAAACGCGTTTCCAATTGATCACTGTGCCACATGTATCTAAAATACGTTTGATCATTGTGTCTGGAACTTTTTCACTTATATTGCCAACGAAAACCGTAATTAAGGGTCCTTCTGGTTCAATTTGTTGTGGAACTGGAAGTGGTTTTGGATACATTTGTGGTTGAGATCCAATCGTCGTTGCACCAATAGGTCTGAAATTCGGTGGTGGTTGATTCATTGGTGGAAGAGCACCTCCAGGAACCATGGGCTGAAATAAATTCATTTTTAAATAATTTCAACTACCGCCTTCATCGTATTAATACTTACCGGCATGATAGGTGGCATATATGGCGGCTGGAAAGACATTTTCATTAATTTTTTTTCCTTGGTCTCAAAACCACTTGACTTCTTAAATGTATTTTCAGAATCTTGATTCGATTAGGAATCGATTAAATATTTTTTTCACAAAATCTCAAACTAATTTGATGCTTCACTTCTTAGATGTTGTGTATACGTTCTCTGTACGAGATAATCAATGCCGAAATATATATCGCATTATTCTGTAATATTCCGAAGTTTTTCCAAGGTTCTCTAGTTTTAAATCAATTGAAAGTTGTGTGGAGCAAGTAAATAAGGTATTTTGAGCAATTCTTATTGTGAATTGTCTGCTAAAATGCTTAAATTTACTTGTCGACGAATTGAATCGTGTTTGAAAACTTTTGTCACAGTTAGATAATTGGCAACATATGTGCAGGGCTGTCATTATTCACATTTTTTTTGGAATGAAATTGAGCTAAATAAAAAAAAAAATTAAAAACTGAAAAAATCATTAAATTTCAATATCTAAATATTAAATTTATCCGAAAATTAAAAAAATAAAGATTTTCGTTCACATGATTGCTGGAAATTGCACAAAAATAAAATTATTTAAGAAGAGAAATTGTAAGAAGTGATCATTCACTATGAAAGAGCCCAATTTCTCTTTAGCACTTTTTATTTGATGTTGTTTTTTTCATAAATGTCAAAATATTTCGCGGATAAAAATTGGTCGACGCTTTCAAATAATTACGAAGAAAACCACCAAATATCATTAAAATTCAACAATTTCAGTGAAATCAATACCATTTTGTCAAAATGGGGATTGATTTTGACATAAATGAGTATATAAAGAGCTTGAAAAATGCTGAACCACCATTTAAGTGTGCTGTAGAAGGATGTGAAAAAAGTTACAGGTTTGTTATTATATTTTTTACTTTCACTTTTTGATTTAAATTAATTTCTTACAACATTTTCCAGATCTCTGTTTGGACTAAATTACCATTTGACAACGTATGATCATGATAATCCGGAAGCAGCAACTCCCGCTCGTAAAAGTAGAAAATCACGAATACCGGGGACACCCAAGGCCATGGATGGATTGGGTGGAAATCAAAAAGAAGCTATAACATTTGACGAAGCACTTCGAATAATTCACTTCAATGTTGACGGTAAGACAATTAAATTGTCTGAAGATGCTGAAGTACCCTGTATTTCAATGGATGAATATCATCAGATGGTGGAACGAGGTGAATGTGACCTCAAAGCTATCAATCCACCACCTGAACCCGAAGTAAAATTACCTGAAGCTAAGTTTAAGAAAATCAATGATTATAATATTTGTGATGCACCACCACGACCAAATGCATACATTCGATATATTGAAAAGTCACCAGAAGAACTTGATGGTGAAGTTGAATATGATGTAGATGAAGAGGATACAACATGGTTATCGATTATCAATGAACAACGACAAGAAAGTGATTTGGCACCAGTTGGTGTTGATCAATTAGAATTATTGATGGATCGCTTGGAGAAGGAATCATATTTCCAGGCAGCAGCTAATGGACAAAGTGGAGCTGTCGTTGATGATGATGCAGTTTGTTGTATTTGTATGGATGGTGAATGTCAGAACACAAATGTTATTTTATTTTGTGACATGTGTAATTTAGCAGTCCATCAGGATTGTTATGGGGTTCCTTATATTCCTGAAGGACAATGGCTCTGTCGTCGTTGCTTACAGTCACCAAGTAGACCAGTTGACTGTGTTCTTTGTCCCAACAGTGGAGGTGCATTCAAACAAACAGACACTGGGGGATGGGCTCATGTTGTTTGTGCTTTATGGATTCCTGAAGTAAGATTTGCGAATACGGTTTTCTTGGAACCCATAGACTCCATTGAAATGATCCCTCAAGCAAGATGGCGTCTTGTCTGTTATATTTGCAAACAAAAAGGAATAGGAGCTTGTATTCAATGCAACAGAAATTCATGTTATGCTGCATTTCATGTTACATGTGCTCAACAAGCCGGATTATGTATGAGAATGGATACGGTAAAAGGAAATGAAGCACATCCAATAATTGTGCAAAAGACAGCATTTTGTGATGCTCATACTCCAAGCGATGCTAACGAAAATGAGACCCCAAATCCAGAAAAACTTGAAGAGTCTCGTGTTAAGATGAAGAAGGCTCGAAAGCTACTTGCAAAGAAACGTCAAAGTGTTCCAGTTATTTTAATTCCAACAATTCCACCTGAACGAATTCAAGAAATTTCACATTTAGTCTCGATTCAAAAAAAATCTCAATTCATTCAACGCTTAGTGGCATATTGGATGTTGAAACGTCAATATCGTAATGGAGTTCCATTGTTACGTCGACTACAAACTCAAAGTCAGACTCATGGTCGATCAGGACTCGATGGCTCTCCAGATGCAAAGGAATTGTATCAACAACTCAAATACTGGCAGTGTTTACGACAAGATTTGGAACGGGCTCGATTATTATGTGAATTGGTGAGAAAACGCGAGAAATTAAAATTGGCTCTTATTCGGACAAAAGAACAGTGTGTCATGCTTGAAATAAATCCACTCGAAATATCATTAGATCGAATCTTAGATCAGTTGGAAGCAAAAGATTCCACTGAAATTTTCTTAGAACCCGTTGATACAATGGAAGTTGCAGATTATTTGGATGTCATCAAAAATCCCATGGATTTGGGAACGATGCGAAAAAAATTGAAACAAGGCGATTACAGTACACTTGAGGAGCTTGAAGACGATTTTGATTTGATGATCCGAAATTGTTTGACTTACAACAACAAAGAAACAGTTTTTTATCGTGCTGGAATTCGAATGCGAGATGCAGGTGGGATCATATTTCGTGCAGCTAGACGTGAACTCGAACGTGCAGGTCTCATTGAGCCCGGAAAATCAGAAGATGCAATTGCAGCTGCAATTGACAATGAAATTCGTGATATATTGAAAGGGAAACCAAGTGCTGATGCAATTAAGAAACTAGAAGGTCTCCTTACTAAAGTTAACTCACTCAAAACTGGACAAGCCAAACAGAAACGAATTAAAATCATCAAGGCTGATATTGCTAAAATGAAAAAACAATTGGGAAAAGAAGCGGTTAAAGACGACAACAATAGTGATGTTGAAAAATTGGATACTTCAACAAATTCGTTACTTACCACACCAATCAATAGTCCAAATAAGAGCAATTTGAATAACAGCGCATCGCCATCAGGTGTTAATCGACGAACAGCAGTATTATTTACAAGGAAGGCACAAAATCAGCAAATAAATAACAAGAAAATTGAGCCGTTGGTCAAAACTGATTTTAAAATGAACACAGCAACAACAGTGATTGAAAAACCAAAAAGTCCTGGTAGAAAAGGAGGACGCAGGAGAGGAACGAGCAAAAAGGGATCTGAACCTGATTATGACAAAGCACGACTAGGACTTGGGTATGTAAATATTCTGCTTTTTATGGACATGAATTATTCAAAAATGTAATTTTATATTTTAAGTTCAACGAAGAATTTACCAGACAGTTTCCGAGTCTACCGAGGTCAAACAGATATTGCGATCCCATCAGATTCTGACGACAGTATGAATATAAGTGGTTCCGAAACGTGTAGTAGTTGTAGTGATTTTACTGGATCGGACAGTGAATATGGGTAAATTGAAAAAAAATATTAACACACAATCGAAATTCAATCATATTTTTTACAGTTCAAGTTTCGATGATGATCGATCAGGTTCTGAGATGGTTTCAAGTGACAATGAAGAGGAAGTGAATACTGTCAGTTCAAATAATAAAGATGACGAACTTGAATTGGAAGCACTTAAGCTTGTTTGGGCAAAATGTCGTGGATATCCGTGGTATCCAGCACTAATAATTGATCCGACTGTCACGAAAGACTTTCTTCATAATGGAGTTCCGTTACCAGCTCCACCCTCCGAAGTAATGGCATTGCGGAAAAATTTCCAAGAACCAGTATTTCTTGTTTTATTCTTTGACGTTAAGCGTACATGGCAGTGGCTGCCTCCAAATAAATTGGAGTTATTGGGTATTGAAAAAGAATTGGACCAAGCCAAATTAATGGAATCAAGAAAACCTACCGAAAGAAAAGCCGTTAAAAAGGCATATCAGGAAGCACTCCACTATCAAAGTCAGGTCTCATCAAGTGGACCCCCTGTCGGGAAACTTTGATACTCAAAATCAAGGAAATGATTTTTTAAAAACTGACACATTCGATTTGTTAAATATTTTCAATAAAATTAAAATTTTAAATTTTTATTTTGGAATTCAATTTCAAAACAAAAAAAAATCACATTTTCAAAATTCTATGCTAGCAAATAATGATTCACAGGATCGAGTCTTCGATATTTTTGATATAAGGATTGAACACACAGCCAAAAATACATATAAGTAACTAAAAATTAATTTCAAACATTAATTTAACTTCAAAAACTCATCGAAAATTTAACTCACCAATTAATAAAAATCTGATGAAATTACTCCATGGATGTGCAAATGAGTCCAGTAACGTATCTAACGAATACACGACTAAACTGAACATTGTCACAAAGAGAAATGTGAGGAGATAATTGTGACTTTTCTGAAAAAAACAATTAATTTAAATTCTTTATGCATTTTTTTATGGATTTTAGATTTTATTACCTTCATTACACCAACAAGTAAAATTACGGCAATCACAGGACCAATAATCGAGCTGATTATATCAAGAATGTCCAATTTCAGTTCTTGTCTCCATTCTAAGGGATTTCAGATTTTTTTATCAATTAATAGAGAAATTATTGAGACGCAAATATTCAATTAATGAAATTTCTATTATCAAATTATTTTTATTTTTTAATTACTAATGATATTAGAATTAAAATCTTACCATAAATCATCAATGAAGTCGTTTCATGAGTCAGTAAAATAATTTTTGTACAAATCACAATTTCTGGTAATAAAAATGTTATTACACTAATTATGAGGGCACCTGTTTCAAGACTTAGACAATAACAGAAATTATCAAGTTCAGGTAAGTCATCGAGAGCAGACATTTTTCAAAAAAATAAAATTGAATTGAGTGAAAGGAAGGTAAAAGATAGACTAAAAAGAAAACATGGATGAGCACATTTGTGGAGATCAAAGCGAGAATTGTTTTAAAAATTATCTCTTACTCTCAATTAAAGTAAATAGAAAATCATTTGTTTTGAAGTTATTATTTTTAAGTGAGAATTCTTATCATTATTTTGTTTCATTGTTTATTTTTTCATGTAAAAATGTGTATCAAGAAGTTCTCATCTCATTCTTTGTTATCAAAAATTATAAATATGATTCAGAATTTTCCTATCTGATAACATTTTTGAATTTTATTCGTGAGAAGAAAATAACGTGTGGGATTTAAACATGAAAGTACGTGAATAATTCATAACGGTATGAAAAATGATGCTGAGCGTGTTTCTTAGAACATAATATACCGTTTTTATCAAAATTTTTGTACGGAAACGCTATTTACTTCGTAAAAGAAAGTTGTAGATTTTTGAAATATCTTCTGTTTAACTTTTTCTTTGGATTAATTGACTTTCATACAAAAATATGAAGTTTCAACTTTTAAATTCGGGTTAAAGCGAATCTCAACGGTTTTTTTTTTGTATAAAAATTCAAATAAAATTAGGATTCAATTAAAAGTATCCGCTGCCATGTATTGCATTATTTTTATTTACATTAAAATCCATTGTCAACAAATCAATTAAAAATATTTTAAATTCTTCGATTTCTTTCACTTTACTATCAAAAATTATCAATTAATGCTGATTATTTTTGTATCAAAAGTCATTTTATCGTAATATAAAGTTAAATTCAATTGAAATGTCGTCTGAAGAGAAAGAAAAAGAAATAAGTTCAACATCGACTGAGGTATGTTAATTTTGTTCATATGATTTTTTAAATTTTCACTTACAAATATTGGTTTTAAATAGAAAATTGAGGATAAAAGTCAGGATAAAGAAGAGGAGAAAATGGAAGTTGATGAAAATAAATCAGAGACAAAAATAGAACTGGATTCCAATGAAGAAAAAGGAAATGAAGAAGATGATGAAGCAGAAGAAGAAAATAAAATGAATGTAATGGAATGTTCAAGCAAAGATGAAGATAAACCAAGTGAAATTGAATCCGAGTCACCAGCGAAGGAATGTGAGGAAAAAAAGGAGGCTAAAGATGAAATGGAAACAGATGCAAAAGGAACTGAAGTTACGGAAGAGGCAGAAAATACTGAAACTGGTAATTTTTTTTTTAAATTTTATAAATTTTGAAATTGAAGTTGAATTTGAATTCATCTCAGATAACGAAGAAGAACCTGACATGAAAACAATGTATCCAGAAAATTATCAAAACGTAGCATCAGGATCACGAAGATTGCGAAGTGAGTGATTTTTTTAAAAGTTAATGTCATTTTTTGTTATGTTTCATTTAAATTTCAGTTAACTTCCGTCCCGTTAGTGATGAGAATGAAAGTGATAATGAATATAAATCAGACGACAATGAAATAAAGAAAACGATTATGGTTGGGAGTGATTACCAGGCACAAATTCCTGAAGAGTTTTCAAAATATGATGATGCCCTTCCATACGAGAACAAAGACAAATTAGTTTGGGATGGATGTGATAAACTGTCAGAAGATGAAATATTGGATTATTTAAAGAAAGTAAGGATCATCAGTCATCCCACGAGTGGCACATCTGATTCTATCACCCAACAACTACTCGCAATTCCGACGGGTAAACATTTGAGAGATGACGAACAAGCGTTATTTTTACTGCAGCAATGTGGACATGACATTGAAGAAGCATTAAGACGGCGTAAAATTGCAGCTGCTCCACCTGAGGAAGTGATGAGTGCATGGTCTGAAGAAGAGTGTCGTAATTTTGAGACGGGACTTCGGTTATATGGTAAAAACTTCCATCAAATTCAATTGTCAAAAGTAAAAACGAGATCTGTCGGGGAAATCGTTCAATTTTATTATCTATGGAAGAAATCAGAGAGACATGATGTATTTGCAAGCAAAGCAAGACTTGATAAAAAGAAATATAGTCTCAATCCGGGTCAGTGCATAATGGATAGATTTCTAGAAGAACAAGACGGAACAGGAATCAGTAATGATGCAAATAACGATGTCCAACAAAATATACCGCGAAATTTATCCATGCCAATGTGTGTATGAGGAATAAAGTGTTTACCGAAATTTTTATAAGTTAAATGTAAATTAAGCTGGAATCTTAACATAACTAGCAATATATCGATTAAATGTAGAAATAATTCGAAAATTGGTAGCTTATTATCAAAATATTTAATTAAATATTTTTTTCGTTCGTAATTTTATCGAAATAAAATGTAGCTTTTAAAAAAAAAAATGAAAACTATTTCCTTGAATGATTTCAATAAGTGCATTTCAATGTTCCTTTTAGTTGGATGATATGAATCTAATGAATGTCCTAATAAATTGCCGTTAAAAGTGCATTTAACCGTTAAAATACCGGGAAATGGAAAATTTCCCTTTAATTATTTAATTTTTCCAACCAAAGGATATCATGTCTGAATAATTATGTACATTTAATGCATTGTTATCACAGATAATTACTTTGTTTATTTAAAATTTTATCGCACAGCCATTCAACATGGTCAAGTGCGTCAACAAGCCTTTCGATTTAATTAGTATCACAATGACTTTGGAGCATAAAACATCAAAAATAATGAATAAAATTTCAAAACGAGTCCATTTCAATAAGAGTTCAAATGCAATTTTCAATAAATTAAGAGATTTTTATCATTCGGATTATTTTTTTGAAGCATCAGCACCAATTTTTGCGGTTGCACAATGCTTTGGAGCGATGCCTATGTACGGAATTTTATCGAAAGACGTTTACAAATTACGATTTGAATGGAAGAGTTTACGAGTTTTATATTCAATTACTTTGATTTGCTCTCAAATTATGTTTCTCATAACAATTTTGTATTCATCAATTGAAAATGGATTAACGATATCGAAATTCAGTAAGTAATTATCATAAAAATTTTTAAATTAAAATTTTTTGAATTTCATATCTAAATAGCATTATATGTGGTTTATACGTCTGTCATCTACATTATGATAATGATGCTTTTAATTGCACGTAAATGGCCAAGTACAATGCGATATTGGCGTAAAGTTGAATTGTGTCTTCCGCCAATACAGGATGGGACACACACTAATGGCATGGGATCACGCATTCGAATTATTTCACCAATTGTGATTTTTTTATCGTTGAGTGAACATTTACTTGGATTAATTGCTACAAGTATTGCTGTAATTAAATGTCCAGTCGATGCTAATGACCCTGGAAAATCGTTCTTTATCGAACACTTACCCGTTTTTTTTGATGCAACTTATTATACACCATGGAAAGCTGTTCTAGCAAAATTTGCAAATCTTGTGAATACTTTTATGTGGTTTTATGTTGATTTATTTATCATGATTGTTGCATTGGGCTTAAGTACAGTTTTTAGGCAATATTGTGACTTTCTATTGAGATTTTCGGGAAAACGAGTTACAAAACGGTTTTGGGATGAACAACGGGCAGCTTACAGACAAATTTGTGAGCTAATTGAATATGTGGACAAAGTCATCTCACCTATCACAATTGTTTCGTTCTCAAATAACTTGTATTTTATTTGTCTTCAGTTGATGAATACGCTTAAGTGAGTTAAGAACAATTTTTAGCGCATTTCTATCGATTTCTAATAAAATGCGTGTATTTTTTATATCTTTTTAAACAGTGAGCGTCGATCAAAGATCCATTCGGTTTACTTCTGGTATACTTTAATATACTTAATTGCTCGCACATCAGCAGTGTGTTTATTCTCAGCAGAAATAAATGAACAGTCCAAAAGACCGTTAATTTTATTCAGAAATGTTCCAATTGAGTCATGGTGTGGTGAAGTATGACAATGTCTCATTTTGATTAACCAAAAATTCTCAGACTCCTCATTTTAGTCAAAACGCTTTTTGGAGGATGTAACTGACACAGTGTCAGCCCTCTCTGGCATGAGATTTTTTTACCTTACAAGGAAATTATTGCTCAGTGTTGCTGGAACTATCGTCACATATGAAGTAAATTTCATTTAAAAGACTTCTTCACAAGTAAAACTTATTTTCAAATTATTTCAGCTCGTAATTTTACAATTTTATGATAGAGGTTCTGGATCAGGAATCAGGGTCTGTAACAGGTAAAAATTAACATTACCATAAAAATTAAAATTGTAATTAATTCTTTGATATTCAATTCATAGCACCATCAATGAAACATCCACATAATAAATTTTATTAAAAAAACCGTTAAATTTCAAATTTTGCATTGACATCTACTTTTAGACTCTGATACTACCCAATCAAAACAATGACTAATTATAATAATAATGTGTAGTTTTTCATCACATATGTGATATGTCAATATCATATGTTCCTGAATTTCGCATCATCATACAATTATAAATAAAAAAAGTGCTACATCATAAATTTAATTCAGTGGTTTAAATCACAGTTAACTCGTCAAATTACGCTTAAAATTTATTCAATGTGAGTGTGGAAAATATTTAAAGAGAATTTCATCTATTTTTAATAAAAATAATTATTTGAATTGGGAAATGAGTGAAATTTATTGCTTTTAAATGTGATGATAATAATATTGTTATTTTGAATAAAAAATATACACAAAAAGTTGAAATTGATTATCACAAATGAGTGATGAAATTAAGAGTTAAAAATATCATGAATTTTTTTATAGAACAAGTGAGTCATTAGATTGTGATTGTAATAGAAAATATTTCAAGGAAAAAAAAGTGCAGGTAAGAAAATTATTTTAAGGATAAAAGGTGACACATTTGTTTACCTTCAGAGGCTCAGACAGACGCAGCATCATCACATGGAACACAACATTTTTTGATTGGGTCCCATTAAAAAGCTTAATTTTGACTGATTTTGATGAAGAGCTTATGTGATTGCCTAAGACCCTTGACCATTTCACAGAAAGATTTTTTTTGCGGTGAGAAGCTTGTCTATTTCAAAAATTTGAGTAGTGAATCAACTTTTTGTATAAAATTGACAAGAAATCCTTCTTAGGAGTTTGAACCTTCTTGCATAAATGTAAGAAAATGCAAATTTAAAGTTTCGGCATAAATTTTAACCTTCTTAAATGCAATTTACTGTTAAGGTTCAACGCTGTCTAGTACCGAGTGCAAATCATCAATGAAAAATTCTATGAAAACAATTCTGATGCAATTTATTATTTCTCTGTTAATTGTAATAATCTTTCAAGGAAATTCATTGTTTGTAGCCGGAAAATAAAATGGACATTAAATGAAAAACTATTTTCCGTACACCTACTAAGAAGTATAACCACCATAACGGATAATTTTTTACGTGCTGGAACGAATTTCTTTTATGGCCATCGTTAATTTTGAAGCCCACATAGATTCAAATTGGAATCATGTTCCATGAAATAAAAAAAAATCCAATAAATTCAATTTAGTTTAATCAAAAAATCATAATTTGTAACAATAATTTTCCAAATGAATGTCTAATGACGTTGTTACATTCATATTTTTCTCTGATTACCATCAAAACTTTCGCGTGTTCTTAATTTATTAATATTTTGATACATTTCATACATTTATAAAAAAAAATTGTTTATATACAGAAAATCAAGATTTCTTTGTTACGTATCTTATTAAAATGACTTAGTTGTTGGTCATTATTCAAAAATAGGTGAGAAAAATTATTTTATGTGAGTATAACATGTGAAAATAGAAAAAAAATCTACGTTGAATTACAAAATGACGTATTTCTACGTAATCGTGCAGAGGGAAAATCTTATGTTTTCGCCTGGTTATTTTCAAAAATATGGGTAACGGGTAATGGCAATTCGAGGTTTCAATTTTGGCTTGTCATTTTTCCTCAGTCAGTCAAGAAAATTTTGATTATTCTAATTTTATAAAGT